>JAADVV010000365.1:0-17639 GCA_023335905.1 Pythium pyrilobum | reverse complement strand
GCGCGCTCCTCCGGCAAGCTCCGTCGCCTGCGCTAAAGCGCTTCGTACCACCATCCGTCGCTGCGCTCCGGCGGCGGGATTTTAGAAACAACCTCCTGGTCGTCGGCATGTTCACCCTGCGTTATGTACCCATGTGAAAACGCACAAAAAATGTCTTGACTTCTATATGGGAGGGATGACCTCCATTGTGTGTTTTCACATGAACCGTTCTGTGATTGTAACATTTCCTCCCGCACCGTGCGGGTCCCTTCACGCGGCGGCCGGCGGCGCGAACGAAACTCGGAACCCTCACGCCAACGAAAGATGGAGAGCATCCTCCCTCACACGCATCTCCCTCGACTGGGAACCGGTTGGACTCGCCCAGTCATCGGACAGACAGCGCCTCCTCTGCCTGACTGACCGCCTCACCCAAGTGCCAGGGTGCCAGCATTCCCCCGAGCAAACTGCCAGTTCTCAATCGGCCTCACCAGCACATCCACCCACCAGCTATGCAGTCGTACGCCTCCCCTCGCTCACCGCTGCCAAGCGAGTACCAGCCGTCAGCCGACGGCGACGCGAGCCCGCAGTCGGACGCGTCACGTCGCTCGATGGCCACGGGGCGCCGCCGCCGCAAGCGCATGGCCATCGAGTTGCCGGCGGGCCAGACGACCAGCTTGGACAAGACCGAACTCAAGAAGCTCAAGAACCGCGTCGCCGCGGCGCGCGCGCGCGAGCGCACGCAGACGCAGGTCGTGCACCTCGAGATGACCGTCGAGCAGCTCTGGCATGAGAACCAGCAGCAGAGACTGTTCATCGCCCACTTGCAGGCCGTGGTCCAGAGCCTGCGGCCCGCTGCTGCGTATGACCACCATCCACCGCCCATCTTCAGTTTCCAGGAGATGCTTACGCCTGAGGCGGTGGACTTCCACGAAGCGTACCTCGGCAACTTCGCCGGCAGCCTGCCGTACGTGGCCGCCCCTGAGGCGGGCACGTACTAGGACGCCGATGGCATTGCGGCTAAAGACCCGAGCGCGGGCCTCGTCGACATCCACGCCATGTTCCCGTCGTGCGCCACCCACCCGACGGCGCTGCACTGACGCGGAGGCAGCAGTAGTAGTGTATTGTAATTAGTTCGTGTAGCTCTGTGTTGCCGTCAGCAGACGCGTGAATATACCAGTTTGCCGTCCGTCTCCAGCAGTGTTCCTTGCATGTTCGGTGTGGAGTGCGGGGATGCACAGTATCCAGGGGATACCGTTCTACATTAGGTCAGGTACGGAATGAACACCCACTCCGCGTTATAATATCGCTGCCCTATATTAGTACAAGTGTGAGTGAAGGTCTTCTTCTAGGTTGGCGTGAGTGTCCTTGGAGGAACAACCAAAGATCACAACGGAAATTCGCGTGGGAAGTAAGCACGACGGACCTGGAGAATGGAGAAACGAGCGCGGAGAAGCGGCGCAGGCGTGAGCAGCGCAAAGAAGAAGAATGTGGTCGCGCGCGGCGTATCGGCGCGAGCCGATCGCGGTGCCCGCGGCGGTCGGGGGCCCGGTAGAGGCCGAGGACGAGGCCGCGGAAGGGGAGGCTCGTCGGCCCGCGTGATGTTTGCCTGGAACGACGATGAAGACGAACGAGAGGACGCTAGCGGGGACGAAGACGAGGCAGTGGAAGAAGAGATGGAAGAAATGACCGAGTCGGACTATGAGCGCCAGGACGCCGAGATTGACGGCGTGGTGGACGTGGCCGAGCTGGAGACTTTTGCTGGGACGATGGTCGTCGACGCCGACGACGTGGCACTGCAGCGCGAGACGCTAGCGGCGGCCGTTGAGACAGGAGAGCAGCAAAAGAAGAAGAAGACGAAGAAGAAGCAGAAGAATAAGACGCGCGTGTCGGTGGTCGTGGCGGAGAGCGATGTGCTGGAGGTCGTGCAGCTGGAGGGCGACGCCGGCGTAACCGAGAGCGGCGAGATCGTGCAGATCACACTCAAGGGGAAGAAGACCAAGAAGAAGAAGAAAAAGAATGCGCAGGACGCTGCGGAGGACGAGAAAGCCAAGTACGAGGCGGTGGAGGTGCAGGAAGTTCCGGAGCTGGTTGAGGTCCCGGTGAAGAAGGAGAAGAAGAAGAAAGAGAAGAAGGAGAAACTGGCCATTGACGCGGGTGTGACTGACAACAAACTGGTGGCTATCAAGTCAAAGAAGGCCACTCCGAAGGTGGCTGCAGAACCTGAAGCTGAGACGAAGGTCGACGCAAGCGGGAAGTCAAACAAGAAGAAGAAGAAGAAGGCTGAGCACGCTCTGGAGGATGCGAAGCTTGCTGTCGGCCACGCCGCAGCTGCGAAGAAGACTGATGGTGCTGCGAAGAAGGTGAACAAAGATGCCAAGATCAAGTCCGCACCTATAGGAGACGAAGCCACGAATGACCGGCCCAAGCGTGACAACTTTTACGAGGATTACGGTGACCGCAAGTCTGTCATGGAGGCGATTGAGCGTGGTGAGCTGTTTCAGGGCAAGCTTCGCATCAATCCGCAGTACCGCATGCGCGCGTTCCTGGCGGTAGAGGGGATCGCTGTGGATGTGCTGATTGACGGAGTCAAAGATCGCAACCGAGCGATGGACGGCGACCTTGTTGCGATCAAGCTCCACGACGAGGACAAGTGGAAGCCGCTCCAGCCTTCGAACAAAGACGAAGCCGACAAAGAGACGAAGAAGCCCGTGGTGGAAAAGAACGGAGCAGTACCAGCGGCATCCGAGATCGCTTCTCGGAAAGACGCGCTCCACGCGTTGTGGCGACCGACGCTGGAAACATCCCGCTGCTTCCTGCCGTCCGACAAAATCGAGCCAGCGTCTGCCACTGGCACAGCACTGCCGCTATCCGGTGCGCGGAAAGTGTTTGAGCGGAGCCAGGAGCTCAAGTGTCGCCCCACGGCCCGCGTGGTGTTCATCGTCGCACCAGGCAATGCCCAGGGCTTCGTCGGCTCGCTCGAGCCAAAGTCCAAGCTCGCAGACATTAGTAAGCCGCTGCCACCACAGGACGACTACGCGTACTTCAACGCGCAAGACCCACGCATCCCTCGTCGCATTCGCATCCCGCGCCTCCAGCTTCCCGACGAGTTCGTGAGCCACCCATTGAAGTACTCGCAGGAGATGATGTGCTTTTGCCGCATCACCAAGTGGTCAGTGAGCCACGAGTCGCCCATGGGCGAGTTCGTGAAGACACTAGGCGAATACTCGGGCATTGAGTCAGGTATCTCTGCTATACTGATGAAGCACGGACTGCTGCAGCACACGCTCGATTTCCGCCATGAGATTATCGCGGAACTGGACGAAAAGTACGGCACTGGCGGCGAGAAATGGGCGATTCCGAACGACGAACTTGCCAAGCGCCGCGACTTCCGCACGCACCAGATCTTCAGTATCGACCCGTACAACGCCCGCGACTTGGATGACGCGCTGCACATCACTGCATTGGACAAGGAGGAAACGCTATTTGAAGTTGGTGTCCATATCGCTGACGTCACGCACTTCATTGAGAAGGGTTGTCTGTTGGACGTTGAGGCCCAGCAGCGCGCGACGAGCGTGTACCTCGCGAACCGCGTGCTGCCCATGCTGCCGCGAATTCTCTGTGAGCGGTTGTGCTCGTTGCAGCCACAGGTGGACCGACTCGCGTTCTCCGTCGTGTGGCAGATGAACAGCGACGGCAGTCTCGTGGACGGCTGTGTGCCATGGTTCGGCAAGTCGATCATCCGCTCGTGTTGCAAACTTGACTACGGTACGGCGCAGCGCATGCTCGATGATGTCGTGACCAAGGACAAGCTCGACGAGTGGGAGATCGACCGTCGTCCGGCCGAGGGAGACAACGCGGCCATTACACCCGCAAGCGTCATCACGGCAGTCAAGCATCTGTGGAAGGTCGCCAAGAACCGCCGCACGACGCGGTTCGACACTGGCGCCGTCACGCTGCAGGACATCAAGCTGACGTTTTCGCTGGACGCGAGGGGGAACCCTGTGAGTTACGGCACGTACCAGCTTAAGGACAGCAACCGATTAGTCGAGGAGTACATGCTGCTCGCAAACTACCTCGTTGCGCAGCGTCTGCTGCAGGCCCACGGCCCGCTGGCGTTCATCCGACGCCACCCAGAGCCGAACGAGACGGCTTTGGAGACGACTCTGTCGATTTTGAGCGAGAACACGATCGACATTGACGGGTCGTCGCCCAAGAAGCTGTCGGACTCACTTGAAACGGTGCGTGCCGCGCGTGGCAACTGCGTCTATGGTGTTGTTCAGAACATGATCACCAAGCCCATGAAGCCAGCTGAGTATCTGGTCGCGGGCAACGCCGGTCACGACTCGGCGTGGCGCCACTACGCACTGAACATTCCGTACTACACGCATTTCACGTCGCCCATTCGCCGATACGCAGACGTGGCCGTCCACCGTCTGCTGCAGGAAAGTGTTGTCGATGCAGAGAATGTCGCGGCGCGAGTCGACTCGGGGGGTGACGAGCTGTCGCAGCTCATGACCGAGTACAGCAGCGTCGCGCAGAACTGTAACGAGAAGAAGATGACGTCGAAGAACGCCGAGAAGGACTGCGACCAGGTCTTCCTGTGCGCGTACGTGAAGCACCACGGTACGGTCGACGTCACGGGCGTCGTGATCAGCACGGGCCAGCGCAGCTTCACGGTGTACATCTCGGAACTCGGTCTCGAGCAGCGCATCGAGGTCAAAGAACTGGGCAGCGTGCGGTGGTCGTGGCAAGAGGCGACGACGACGCTGTCGCTTATGTTCAACTCGCTCAAGTCGAGACGGGCACGCAACCGGAACAAGAAGGCGGGAGCAGGCACAGACAATCAGGAGGAGGAAGAGAAGCAAGCGGAAGCTGGTTCCAACCATGGTGCCACCGCTGCCGCGGCGTCACCAGAAGTCGCCACGACCCCAGTCGCCGCACCCGCCGTGCCAGAGGTGAAAGTGGATCTCAAGTTCTTGACTAAGCTGCGCATGCTCATGACGACGACCGACAAGATGCCGCTCGCGCTCAAGTTCGAAGTCGTGGGCCATTTTGCGGCCTAAATGCAGAGCGGTTTGTTTGTTGTTCAAAGTGGAATCTGTACGAGTGCAACGAAGCAAACTTCGAGGAAGTAAGCGAAACCAATAGCGAGTGCGAATATATACTACCATATAAGCAGTAGTATTACCTTACGGCACTAGGACTTCTTCCTCATGCAGTGTGGATAGCAGGAACTGTCCAACAGGGGAGGGAAGAAGCCGGCACGTCATGTTTCCACAGGTGGTGTCGACAATGAGGGGACTCGCTTGTGGTGATAATTCTTTTTCGGTATACCATTATAAAAAGAGAACGGCTTTTGACGCATTTCTCGACGGCGACGGCGTCTTACTTCTTGACGCCACAGCGCGTCGTCGTCGTCGTGGTGTTGGCGGCCGAGCGCGACGCGTACTCCTCGTCGTCATCGTAGCCGATGGTGCCATCCTCGTCGTCGGTCTCGCCGGGCGAGCGCATCGCCTCGGCGTCGTCGTCCTCGATCGAGCGGGCCGCACCGCTGCCCTTCATCGGCACGCACTCTTTGTACACCTGCCACGACCACTTCTTGCCGATCAGGCGCTTGCCCATCCAGTACCAACGAAGCATGCAGTCGTTCTTGCACGCGCTCCAGTCGATCTTGTAGCTGACAGACGTGCCGCCGATGTCCTTGTGGCAGTTGCCCGTGCTGCTGCCGAGCACGCGCGTGCTGTCGAGCCAGACCTCGCACGGGCCGTCGTGCGTGTACCCCGACGAACGCATCATACCGTTCGATGGGATGGCCTGGCGCGCGCCGTTCGGGTCCGTGTACCCGCACTCGAAGGTCGCGCCGGCGGCTTCGTTCTTGTAATTGGCCTTGTTGTCCATGAAATCGCGCAGCGTCTTGGCGTTCTTGCTCTTGAGGTACGAGGTGAGGTCCTCGCTGGTCTTGACGCCTTGGTTCTCGAGGAACGCGATCGGGTTCGACTTGGTGGTCTTGTCCGTCGTGGTGAAGGTCGGTGCCGGGATGTAGATGGTCTGGTGGGCGTCCGCCGAGCCTGCGAGCACGGCGACAGCCGCGGCCGTGGCGACCGACGCGAAGGTGAAGCTGGAGACCATCGTAGTGAGGGACGTTGCTGTAGTCTTGACCGTGGCGAGAAGAATTGGGGACTGACCAGCTGTAGGATGTGGCCTCAACGGGGACAAGCGGTCCCGCTCTGGGCGGCTCACCTAATCGGGATTAGAATCCCATCACCGAAAAAAAGCCGGAGAGTCTCTGCCCGAAGGGACCACCAGCTGACCGTGAAGCGCATTCTGGCGATTAACGACATATACGGTATCAGAAGATAGAGAAGACAGGTAGAAGCCGTGTGGTGTAATGTGTACCCCTCCAAGTATGCATTCTACCAGGTCATGCGAATGTCTCCAGGCCGCTCCTCTACCGCAGCTGGGTTCTCTCTCGCAGTTGGCAGCATGCGACAGTCGCATGCTCGCCATTGCGAGCGGGTCCAACGCTGTCGGCAACTGCCTCCGCTGACAGACCTGCGTATTGCAGGTGGCATACAGTATTGCACTGCAGTTGGACGCGGCGCGTCGTCTTCTTCGGTCCGACTGTCCCGCAAGCCCACGGCCGCTCGTTCGCGCGTGCCGTGCGAGAGAGAGCAACGCTAAGTTAGCTTTCTTAGCGTCGCTAACAAAGCGTCGAGTCGAGCCAGCGTCGGGAGACCGCGAGTCGAGGTGCACCGTCGAGCTTTCGCAGGTACGGGTAGAGGCAACGTTTACTGTACTATTAGTACACATCTTGTCCATGCATTTTAGCCATGTCCATTCCTGCGGCTGATCAACCCGATCAGGCGCTTGGTTCGGTACACTCCTAATTTACCTCAGTTCTGTACGCATCGGGACTGAACGTGGCCTTGCTAGAAGAGCTATACGATCTCCCGAGCGCGGTCACGTCGGAGACTGCAACCGACCTGACGGTCATGGTTGCATCTGGAGGCGAACGCAGTTGAGACAGCTGGGGGAGGGGCTACACGCTGCGTGGCGACGGCGCCTGGGCGACTCCCCACGAGGCCGTCGGGCGGCGAATCTGCAACTTGGTCACGAGCATGCCTTCGGTCGCCTCCACCGCTCGCTGGTATGGGCAATCACGCGTAGCACGTGAGAACGCCAACGCATTGCTGGTGGTGATACCAGCGAACGCCCGGGGACGTGACCGACCTGGTGCAGCTGAATCAGTTCTTTGAGCGCGTCGACGGGGAGCCCGTCGAGCCGCTTGCCTTCCAAGCGTTCCGCGCTGTTTGTGGAGAAGCCACGAGGAGATCAATGCAAATAGAACCGTGAAGTGATACAGGAAGTGGCAGCGAACTTACCGGTCTTCTAGCTCGTCGACGGTCCGGTTGAGGTCGACGAGCCGGCGCCGTAGCGCGAGATGCGACGAAACGCCGAGGTGGCATTGCTGCAACGTAGACAACCTGAATAGTCAGTCTATCGACAAGCTCGTGCTGGTCTGCCCGCCACTACCGTGGCATGACGTACGATGCAGATGAGAAGCCAGCCGAGGCTCAGCAGCACGGCGTTGGCGACCGCACACTTTTGTACCCTCCCGAGTGACGCGAGAGCGGTCGCTGCCTCGCTTCTAACGTCCGCACACCAGATCGGATCCTTTGCGTACGCCGTGGCGAGCCGCAGCGCCGACGGAGAGCCGATGAGCAGCACGAGGACGGCGCACAACGTGAACGCAAAGGCGCCTTGCAGCTGTGGTAACGAGTAGACGTCCGTAAGCTTTCGATCCATGACGGTGACACCTCAAGAGTACGTACCAGCCTCATGGAGTTGCGACGAAAGCGATGCACGTGCCGGTCCTCGCTCTTCGCTGGTTGCTGCTGGTGCCGCAGCAGGCTGATCTTGCGCATCAGGCCTAGCAGACTCAGAGTGCATTTCCAATCCCATAGAGTTAAGGAACCCCCAGACAGAAGCCGTGTCCACGTCTTGCATAGCGTAGGAGACACTGGGGGAGAGGATATTTGACGAGCAGGAAGTAGAGCTGGCGCGAGCGGTCCGCCAGGCCGCTGTACGTGCAGATGAAGCGTGTGCGTGCCGTCTCGTCGCGGAGGAACTGGTCTCTCGAGGCGCCCAAATTGAATGCGTCCATCCAGCTGAGCCCCACGACGATACCCTGGCCCATGATCACGAGCGCAGCCTCGAGATCCGATAGCAGCGTACGACTGCGGAGCAAGCGGCTTCCGATCCAGTGGGATTCAAAGTCGTCGTCACTACTGCCACTGCTGCTGCTGCTGCCGTCATTCCCGTGAGCCTTTCGGCGGCCGCGCCGACGACTTAGTCGTCGTAGCGACGTGCGGCTTCTCGCCAACACGTTGGACTTTGTGCCGCGCGCGCGCTGCCGCACGCGGAAGAACTCGCCGCTGACCTCATTCTCGGCGTACAGCTTGACCATTGCCGTCGCATCCGTTGCCTCGTGGCCGAAGAAACTCGCCATCACGTTCGTGCTGGCCGCTCCGCTATTGTAAAAGTTGGCTTCGTCATCGTCGTCCTTGTCCAGCGTCCTCAGCTGCAGGATCTGCTCCTGCGTGAGTCCGTGTGTCACTTCATCCGCTCGAGCATTGGCCTCTGCATTGGCCCCACGCTGGTTGTCCGTGTCCCCTCTGGTCGCTTCCTCCAACGCACCGAGTCGCGGCGGGGCTCGACTCTTCCTCTTCTTCTTGTCGTCTGCTTTCAGCTTGGGCGAGCGAGCCTTCTCCTTCCGCCGTGACGGTCTCTCGTGCTCACTTGCCACCTCCTCTGGTAGAGCGTCCATGATATCTACTCAAGAGGCAGATTGACCTTCCTCGATATGTATTGTGACACCGAATGCCGACCCACGAAGCGACGCGTCCTTTCGCGAGATAGATCCTTCACAGCGGCACTGAACTGTTGATCACAAGTGAGCCTCCCCCATCATACAGATATTCCCAGAACGCAATGCGGGACACGACGACGTGCTTTGACTTCGCGCTGCTCAAGGACGACGTGACTGCGATCGTGCAGGACGCCGTGCTCGGCGTGCTCGAGGGCAACGCGTACGACCACGCCAAGGTCAACGCCTGGGTCAACCAAATGGCCACGGCCTGCGTCGACGACCTGCGCAAGTTGTGTCCTGTAAGCAAATCCCCAGTAGGCTCAAAGCGACACCTACGACGCCTGCCACTCACCACGCTCACCGTTCTGCTGCCGCGAGTGTAGAACTTCAAGTACGTGGTCACGTGTCTCGTGAGGCAGCGCAAGGGTGGCGGCCTGGATATGGCGAGCACGGCGTACTGGGACGAGAAGGCGGACGGCGCGTGCACCGTGTCATGGGAGAATAGCTCGATCTCGGCCGCGATCTTCGTCTACGGCATGGCGTTGTGATGCCGTGCCACCGCGGTCCTGTCTACACAACAGAAGCTACGCTGGTAGCCCTGCAAATGGGTGCTACCTTGCATTTCGATCAGTCACATTTCGTTTACCCAGTCATACAAATGTGTCTCCCACGCCGTCACGCCGTGATCACGGCGGCCCCCTCCGGTTGGGTCTGCGCGCTGTTGGAGCTCACGACGGACTCGCGCGCTTCGATCTTGATCGGGTCGATGGCGACCAGCCAAGCTCGCAACTCGGCCTGCGTCGACGCCTGGAGAGACCACACAATACACTTGGTGCCCACGAGGTTGACGAGCTGGAAGCAGAACGGGAACGCTCCGCCACCGCCTGGTGCGTCGGGCTTGCTGCCGCGCCGTGAAACGAGGCCCGGTAGACTCGAGCGGCGCCCGATTGCTGACGAGCCGGACGGCACGACGAGCTGGCACTTGACGACGTCCAGCACACCAATCTGTTCTTTGCGGGCGAAGCTCTTGTATGCGTATAGGAACGGACGCTTGAGCACGAACCACCGCCGCTCCCAGCTGAGCCGATTCGTTAACGAGTTGCGAGCCCACGTGATAGGGTTGGAGCTGGTCGGCGATGTCGGCGTCGACGACGGCGTGACCACCGCCGCGACTGCCGACTCGTCGAGCTGAACGGACGTGGAGAACATGAGGAAGCCGCACATTTCGCCGCCGCTGCTGGTGCTCGCATCGCCTACAAGCGAAGTTGGCTCCGAGACAAAGTGGGTCGTGTGTGACGATGGGTTGGGCGGTTCTACTTCGTCCGGGCCGTCGCTACCACCCGGAACCCCCGTGACGTCGCCGGTCTCGACTGCGACGAAAATCTCCTTGCTGGCCTTGTGGCGCAAGTAGAGCGCGCCATCGTCGAGCTGCAGCACCTTGACAACGGGAGGGTGCAATGTCGACTGGTCGACTCCTTCCGGCACTGCGAGAAGCTGCTCGAAGCATTCCTGGGCACGCTCGAGAGTGAGCGGGTACTCGTCCGAGATTCGTGTACTAAGGTACTTGGTGACGATCTCTTGGCGGACGCGCTCCATCGCGAAGCACAGTTCGAGTCGGCGCAGTCCGTTGATGTGCGTGGCAACCTGCGTGGCGACCACGGCTGGTTCTAAAATGGCTTCGCCTTCAGCGCCCTGCAGTTGATCATCGAGTAGCGGATCGCTGATCTCTTGGAGACTCGACTGGGCCTGCTGGACAACGTCGACACTGTACCAAGTACCGAGGCGGTAGCTGCGGCTGAAACTTTCGCGCGCCCACCAAGCTGTTCGCGAGTTCTCCCACTCGCGAGCCAGCCGCTGCGACGAAGTCACTGCGTTCGTGCTCATCTTGGTCACGACGCTCTTGGACAGCACGATGGGAACTGGCGAAAGCGTAGTCTTGAAGGCCACGGCGAGCCGAAAGACGCTTCGTGAGTTCTCGCCGTCGTCGATTTCCGTGGCTTCTCCCTGCGTAGCTCCTCCTCGCTCCCAGCGCAGCGACACATTCAACGAGCGGCTGGAGGTATCCATTTCAGCCGCTGTTCTCGGGAACAAACGCATCCACTCCTTGAAAGTCGGCAGCTCATCAGGTTCGGTGGTCGCGGCACTTCGGGCCGAGCTCACGCCCTTTGGACCAGGCGGAAGCAGGAGCGACTGCATCGATTTTCCGTCCCCGATGGCGAGGTTGAACGCTCCACTTGTCGAAAAGGCCGGGCTCAGTCTCGCACCGCAGAATTCACCGAGCACGAACGGTCCGTGATCCGCCTGTGTGATGCGCAGACTCACGCGACGTGGCTGATTAATATGGAGACGTAGCGTTCCGTCGCTCTTGACGGCGACAGAACGGAAGAACCCATCGGCATCGCGTTCTTCGATGTCCACAGACACAAATAATTCGATCTTGTGCGACTGTAACGGAGACATCGAGAACGCACCCAGCCGACGTGGTAGCACTTCTCCATACCCCCAATACTCGACGCTCACGAAATCACCCGAAGTGATGCCACTTTCTGAGATCGGCGTTGTGAACTGCATCGTGTGGTTGAAGGAGAACACCGACAGTTCACTGGTCTGGGGTAGCGGTGCTGAAACTTTCGCAGTCGATTCCACGACGCCAGGGGCCGAAGTATCGCAGTCGTTGCTTCCACTTGCTACGCTCCATTTCTTCAGCGTCAGCGAGATATGCTCTGAAGTCGTCGCTGAACGGAGAAATTCGACTTTCTCTACGACGACTTGCAGCCGAATGCTCACTGTCCTGTTCAACTGATGCGTGGCGCTCCGGTTAGTCGTGGCTGCTTGGGCACTGCGTGGCGACAGGAAGGAAAACCCGCGTCTTAACAGGGTGCCGCCACTCACCTCCGTGTCCTTCCGGTCGCCACCGCTAGTGAGTGCCACTGGGTCGCTTCTCACGTTCCGTAGCTGGCAGTGCAGCCGCGCGATTTGTCGCCCACTTGAGTCATATCCTGCGACACACAGGGCGACATCGCGGACGCCGTTCGGGTCTTTCTCCAGTCCGAGCCCACTGAAGTAGATGCGCGAATGGCCTAGAAGCCGCACGCTCAGCGCTTGTGGAGGCAGTTGAACCGCCGGTTGGATCGATGTGATGTGGACTGCAGCTGTCGTATCGACCGTCGTCGAGTACCTTCCGTCCATCGACATCGACGCTGGCACAGCTCGCGTTTGCGTCGACCGCGAATCATCGATGCTGTTGTCCCGCTCGGATTCGTGGTTCACGTGGTCAGCGTCGCGAGCGACACTGAGCTTGCCGGCGTCGATGTCATCGATTCGTTCGGCTTCACTACCAAACGTGGCTTCTTCCTCCATCACTGTCGTGATTCTTGTGACTTCGTTTGCCGAATCTTGGAATGAGGCCGTAAGCTGACGCACAACCTCAATTTTCTCCTCGAACATCTCGCGAGACCACTGCACGATGCTGAACCGCTTGCCACTGAGCAGCTTCTTGACGAGAATTGTTGGTGTTTCCTCGCTGGAGTCGGTAGATCCGACAGACGACGCAAACTGTATTTGGAGATGCCACTTCTCGCAAATCTCGTTTGCCTCGGTGATCAGGCTCTCCACAGACGGCGTGTTTGAAAGTTCCGGTACGGCGGTGTCTGACACCACTGGCGTTGCACTCTCGGCGTCCTTCAACGCTTGCAGCGCAGCGGCAACGTGGGGAACTGTGGTAGCAAATGCATGATGTAGTCAGTAACAACTCATCGGTTCAAGTCGTTACACGTAGATTCGACGCGTACCGTGTAAACAGAATCGGTGTTGGCTCCCGAACTGGATCGTATCTCCATGCAAAACGCGTGCGCGTACATCAGGCAGAATCCTCTTCTCATTCACAAAGACGGCAGCGCCCGTGCAGATCGGCTGGATTTCGACAACGAACTCAATCATCTCGTCTTGAGCTGGTGGGACATCGCCCAATGCTGCATTGGCACGTGCACGTACTAGAAGCAGGGCATGCTTCGCAAGCACATCTCCCTCACCAGTTTCACCTGATGGTGACGACAGCCGCACAAACCAAGTCGGTTCCTCCGTCGCTGCATCTTCGGCGACGTCTCGACTCGCTCGACGAGACAATGACCGCATACGGGGACTTGACCCCTTTTCGATATCGGCTTCTGCTAGACTCTCACCTGCATCCCCAGTCAACGCAGAGCCAGCAGAAGACGACTTCCTCCGCTTGAGAAATGAACCAGCCCAAGAAGTATTGCGGATGAGACGTCTCGGGGATTGACTCTCACCGGCGGCGACTTCGACACGTGCCTGGGTAGCGGCATTGACGCTGTCCTCATTTGTCGCTGGCGGCGGTGGCTCCTCACTTCCCACGAGGCTAGTGCCTTCACGTAGTGTACAGACGATAATGTCATGTGGACCCATCGTGGACATCGGCTTGGTGGTGAGCAACGACGGGAACTCAGCGTGGAGCCGCACGACTCGAGACGCCTTCTTCAGCTGCTCTTCGTGTTCCGCTTGCTTCTGTAGCAGTGCATCGACCTGAGATTTATAGGTCCCCATCTCATCCTGCATCTCGCGGTAGAAATCGTCTCGATCTTGCATGCTCGCTGGCAGATCCGTCTTGTCCTTTAGATTTTCCACGAGATAAAATGCCTCGGTCTCCCGTTTCAACAATTGGTCTCGAAGCTGCTGGATCTCGTCTCGCAGCTGTCGGATGATGCGCGCATTCGGATCTTCGTTGACCACCGCGCGGTTCATGACCTTCTTCGCGGACTCGGCGTACCGTAGCGTGCTCATGGTCTCGTCGTAGTTCTGTATAGCACACACACCACCGCCCATGTTAACCTTGGACACAGCACAGACCAACTGAGATGAAATGACATCACTTACCTCAGCGGCGGGACTGACCATAGCGATCATTGTCGTCTTCGCGTTTCCGCCCAAGCTCTCCTTGAGCAACCACGTCAGTATCGAATCTCGGTAGGGCACGCGCTCGCTGGACGAATTGCCTTTGCTTAGCGCCGCGATGACTCGACCAAGCGTGGTGAGACTCTTGTTTATCATTGCGCCTTCCTTCAGCCGGTCACCGCTCGTGCCAGACACATTTGCACGCTCCGAGCCAGCGAGATCGATCATCGCGATCTTCGACGTCTGTGAAACCAGTAACCAGAGGGCTCAGACCGCCACATCTTAATAGAGTGCCCATGTCAACGCACTCACTTTGACGGTCGGCACGTTGGTCACAGCGTCGAACGTCGTCTGTGTAAGCGTGAGCGTGAACATGGCGTGCGAGCGGGACGACACGGGGTTCATCAGCGTCGCGGCGACCGTGCGCAGCTTGTCCCCGGCGAGCATCTCATCTGAGATCTCCTCGTACGAGTTCACCAGTCGTGTGCTGAGCCCCTCAACGAAGGGGCCGGTGATCGGGTGCTCGCGCACTTTGAGGATCTTGCCGCGGTTCGCTGCCGAACCGACGGGCGACACTGGCGGCGCGGGCAGTTCCGCCAGCGGTGCCGACGACGCACTCACCGAGAACGACGACGTCGGTGTGAGCGTCGGCGACGCGCCATCTAGCAGATCGTGGACCTTCTCCTTGTAGATCTCGCAGTAGCTCATCTGGACGGCGAACACCGTCTTCTTGACAGTGCCCGTTGGTGCCGGTGGGAGCGTCCCCGCGTCGGCCGCCGCGGTGTTGACGGCCTCCATTTCGACCGCCAGCTCGTTCTCCTTTGCGCGACGAGCGTCGATGCCCTGGAAGAGCGCCTCGCACACGCGCGGGATCACGCCCTTGCCGCGCGTCGTGCTCTTCTCGCCGACCATCGTGTGCGTCTTGCCGCTGCCCGTCTGGCCGTACGCGAACACCGTACAGTTGAACCCTTGGAACGCCGACGGAATGATCTCGCGGCCGATCTCCTCGAACACGAGCTCCTGGTTGGGTCGCTGCGAGGCCACGTCGATATCGTAGGCGTTCGCGAACGGCTCGCTCTCGTTGGCGGCCGCGTTGTCCACGCCAAAACACCGGTCAAAGTGGAAGGAGCGGCACTCGCCGGCCTGGTTCGCGGCCGTGAGCGCGTGCGCCGTGAGCGTCACGGGCAGGTTCGTGGCTGAGTACCTGCGCGACGCCGTGGAGATCGCGTCGAGAAACGTCGGGTCCGTGAACAGCGCTGGATTCACGACCTGCACACTCGACTTGGACACGTTGACGACCACGGGCGACTTGGCGAGCAGCTCACGCTCGCTCAGCGGACGCACGCGCACCACCACTTTGATGGCCGTCGAGCTGGCGGCATTTTCCTTCGCGGCGGGCGCCTCCAAGACGCCGGGACTCATGGAAAGCGCGTCGTCCGCGCTGTGGTTGCTGCTGCGATCGGCGGCCGTCGCGGCGTCATTTTTGATCGGCGTCGTGGAAGTCTTGCGCGAGGACGCGCCGCCCGACGGCGAGATGCACTTGGGCAGCGACACGCGACGCGAGAGCATCTCTGGACGCGGTTAGCACTCCACGGAGAACGCGCCTTCTTTCCCGTCCTCGTTGTGGTTGCCGCGGGCGAACGGTTGCCGTCGAGAGGTGGCCCTGGGGAAACGATCTTGAAGCGGCGCTTGGAATGTTAGGAACTCATAGCCGATGCTTGCGGATACAAACGATATTCGTCACACGTCACATGCGGTGGTGGAACGGGAGCTGCTCATTGGCCGTATCGATCCGACCAATGAGCTCCGCATCCGCTCGGATCACCGCACGCCTCTCGCCCCACCTTCTTTGAAGCAGAGGAGCGCGAAGCGAAGAGCGAAGGAGAGAGAGAGAGAGGACCGACGAGAGATGCTGTCCACTGCCGGGTCGCTTGCGATGCGTCGGAGCCGTGCTGCGGCGTGCCCGCTGTCGGCGATTCGATGGAAGTCGACGTCGACGTCGTCGTCGCTTATCACGGCCGAATGGCTCCGCGAGAGCGACTTGAAGTCGGGCGCGGTGCGCGTGCTCGACTGTGGCCACCCCGCCGAGTTCCAGCGCGCACATATCCCTTCGGCGTCTTCGTTTTACGGATTCAAGGCCACCAACCTCAAGGTAGACTTCACTTTTTTGCGGGTCTGTAAGCAATTGCTTACAAGATTCGGCGCCCGCATGCTGTTAGGATACGCGCGGGGGCATCGGCGTAATTAGCCAACTCGAGTTCGAGCAGATCCTTGACGTCTTGGGCATCGACATGGAGTCAACCTTGGTGTTCTACGACGACGAGCTGAGCATTGTGAGGGTCTCGATTGTGGCAAGATTCAAGTGACGATAAGTGTACTGACCCGGTGTTGTGCTTGTGCAGGGTGCGACTCGCGCTTGGTGGGTCTTCCTGCACTATGGATTTCCAAAGGAGAACCTGAAGGTCGGCTTCTGGTTGCTTGATGGCGTGCGATTGACGATGTGTGATTAACGGCTGTGGTCGTTGATAGGTTCTCGATGGCGGCTGGAAGCAATGGGTTGAGGACATCAAGGAGGTGTCCACGAGCCCGTTGTCGTACAACGCACCGTCGCGCGGCTCGCTCAGGTGACGGACATCTGTGTGCGTTGCGAAGCACACGGAAGACTAATTTCTGTCTCGGACTTGTTAGCCTGACGAAGACGACGGGCAAGCTTATCGGACTGACGGAAGTCCAGTCTGCGCTCCTTGCTTCGTCAGGGCATTTCGTCGACGCGCGATCGTACGCCGAGTACATCGGCGCGCAGGCCAACGGCAACCGCCGCGTCGGCCACGTTCCCGGGGCCATAAACTTTGACTGGAAGGACGGCGTGGACGTGATCCGCAACGGCGTCTTCAAGAGCAAGGACGAACTGGAGCACGCGCTGCTCAAGGAGCGGGAGCTACCGAGCGACCGGTCGACGCCTCTCGTCACGTACTGCCAGCGTGGCATCCGCGCGTCCCACGCGGCCTTCGTGCTCCAGGAGATCTTGGGGTACGAGGACGTGAAGATCTACGAGGACTCGATGCTGCAGTACCTGAATCGGGACGACACGGCAATCGAGCGCAGCGATTAGCCTCGTTCAGAAAAGCTTCCCCGGAACAGGCCACTGAATTCAGAACAGTGGGCAACCAGCCCCACACCGCGGTGGAGAACCGTTTCACGTCCAGAGGCTCAATCAAACAATGCAAGTGAAATTGAGTCAGTAGCTCGAGAAGTAAACGAATGGGGTGGTGATAATCGCACTGCACCACACCTTTGCCCGTCCAATTTGAAAAGGTTTGCATCCAACACGGAATGGCTGGTAAAGAAAATATTTGGACAGCCCCACAGTCCATACGGAAAATTACTAGTAGGTTTTTTAGCCTGGTAATGGACTCAAAATGGGCACAAAATGGGCAATTCCGCCGTACTGTATCACTCCTTTAAGTACGAGCATTTCGGATATGAATAGTATTCATATCCGAAATCCGTATTACGGATTCGGACGAAATGATATAACTCAGGTTTAATTACAGCCAGAGACCCGAACTATGTACTAAGTCCTTCAAAAATAAACGATGACCTTCACAAATGGAGAAAAAATCACACTTAAACCATTTGATTTGGATTTCGATCAATCAAAGGCCCCAATTCTGGTTAATCAGGAGGGGCGACGTATCAGGAGGGGCGACGTTTTAGGGGTAGGTTGACGCGCTTCGCGCTAGCTTGTGCGGCGTTTGCACCGCCAACTTCGGTTCGCTCGTGGCGGGCAGAGACACGCGCTGCATTAGATAGATCATACTGACAAGTGTGGGGTCGCGATCGAGCATGCTGCGTGGGGTGGGGGGGGGGGGGGGGGGGG
>JAADVV010000364.1:0-17649 GCA_023335905.1 Pythium pyrilobum | reverse complement strand
GCTGGTGTCTATTTGTGTTTGACATGGTCACGACTTCGAATCTCGACGCAGCCCGTAATATCTACCTTGTTTTGCAAACTAAAGGAATACGTACCTAATTCGGCTCAGTTTGGTTGTTTTGATACCTTGTTTTGATAATGACTGTGACACTTCTGTATAAGAGCACCGTGACTGGTCATGCACGGATGGGGTCCTTATAAAGGGAAGCGACTGTACTGTATTTCCATTAAAGCTGCACGGGAGCCTCAGAGGTGTGGACGGGCTAAACGGGAGCTCGATGTTGCGCTGAAATAAGCCAGTGATGACGATGATACAGCAAGCCAAGAGCGATGGCCGAGAACAAGAAGCGGATGTGAAGCCTCCTCGGAGGAGACTTCACGAGTCCGAGTCCTCCAGAGGAGGAAGAAGACGAGGGAGAGGAGGAGAGGAGGAGCAGGAGGAGGAGGAGGGGGAGGTGGGACCTCCATTGGTCGCAGAAGGAAGTGGATCACCATAATGCTGCGTTCTTTCCCCGCGCGTGCGGAGAGCGAGATCGCGGGCAGCGACGCAGGCCGTACGCTTGTCGTCGGCGTCGTTCACGTCGCCGAGCTCGCCCGTGCGGGACGACACGGCGAGTAAGACCACCCACCGCAAGAAGAACAGCGGCATGTCGCGCAGGGCTCGCGCATTTGCAGGAGGATGAAGGGGCGGAGCCGCCAATGGCTCAACCCCAAGCGCCTAACGCGACCGTGATGCCTCTGACTCCTGCAGTTGTCCACCGATCGGCTCAACCACCAAGCTCGATGACCAACGTGGATGAACTCGATTCGGTAAAGGATGAAACAAAGTCTCTCTTGTGGATTACTATAATCAGTTTTGTAGTTGGTCTAGTAATATATTGGCGACGCGCGGCAGCGACTGCACGACGGCGCTCAAAATCAGCTTCTTCTCGTGTTGAGGTTGACGATGCACAGCGGGGGCAGCACGCGGCCCGCGCGAAACATGCGCACGGCGCTGAGCGAGGCGCTGAAGTGGGAGATCACCTCGTCGGCTCACCCGCGACCTCGTCCGTGCCAGGCCGCGACCGCTAACGTGGTCTTCGCTCGTGGCTTCGCACACCCCTTCGCTCCACCATCTTCTTGCTCACCCGCGACCTCGTCCGTGGCAGGCTGCGATCGCTAACGTGGTTATCGCGCGACTTAAGCCGTGTAGGCATCCGTCGCGAGAGGCCGCATCTTCAATGCCTGAAACCGGAAGACTGACTTGGGGAAGCGTCGTGAAACGCACCGCACAATCACGCAAACACACACAACAGTCGAAGGCGACAACATCTTCCGAGCTTCTCTGAAGTAGTTCGTCTTCATGTCCTCTCTATGAGCCGCTACTTCGCCTAGGTTTCCCCTCGGAACGCCATGTTGCCGTCGCTTTTCCTTTCGAGGTCAGGAAATGCTGACCAGAAATACCGGTTCCACACCGGTATTTGGATCTTGGGCGAAACGTCACGGAAACGATTTCCTTCGAGGCTTGGTCGGTTTCCGCTGCACTCTCTCTCCACGGAGAGACTGATAGTAATATGGGAAGTGAAGGAAACGGCACACGCTCGCTGCGTGCGTCGCCTCCCCAGTCACAATAAAAGAACTCCAGAGACACACAGACACACAGACACACGCGCGAGCATGGCGACGACCGCCGCCGCGGGGGCGCCATCGCCCGCTAAGCGGCTCGCGCCGCTTCAGATCCCACAGCGATCGGCGCAGACTCGTGGCGCTGGCAGAATCCGCGACGTGCGCGAGCATTCCCAGGGGCTTGCCGTGGCGGCGTCCACAGTGATCGTGCTGCTCGTCGCCATGGAGGTGCTCGCGACGGAGGACCCGGTGCGCGGCGTCAACGAGTGGCGGCTCTGGGCCGTCACACTCGTGTTCCCATCCAATCAAGTCACATGGGTCAAGATCGTGTGTCTTGTGGTGGGCTTTGTGCTCACGACGTCGTACTTCCTGAGCTCGAGAGCGCAGCTTGCATCGGCCGAACAGCTTATGATCCACTCGGCGACCGTGCTTGTGTCGCCGCTCAAGCGCAAGCCACCAACGCCAACAGCAATGAACGACCCGAATGCAGCGACACCCACAGGGACGACCACTGCTGCGTGGCTAGCGTCACGATGTCAGAGCCTCTTGCACACGGAGCACTTTGGAGGTGGACTCGACGGAGGCGACGGTGACGGCGAGGAGCTCCCGCAGCTGAAGATCCGAGATGAGTGCAAGCCCACGAATTTTCCGGTCCCATTAGGTGCAAGCTCTGATTTCCATGCAGTGAACGGGAAGCAGCCGATCGCATTCGATTCGGAGTACTTTGAAGGACATGTGCTCTTCATGGCCAAGGACAGCACCAAGCCGGCATCCGAGAAGCCAGGCAACTGGTCGCACATCTTTGCGGGCAAGAAACGCATGCTGTGGGTTCAAGTACAGGGCCGCTTCAAGAAACCTCTGCCACCACGAGCGGTGCTTTACTTAGCAACCGAGTTACCGGAGCCTGGCGGATTCCAAGTGGCGTTCCTCACACGCCAGCTCGTCAGCTTGCTCATCACGCTCGTCAAAACATTTGTCCCCAGCGCGCACATCGCATTCGGAGAGAAAGCTTCGACCGCTGCCGACAACGAGCTGCCTCATGCAGCCTTTCCATTGTTCCAAACTGTGGACGAGTTGGTGGTTACGACTGATGGTGACGACGACAAGGTCCCGTCTTTTGGCGCTGAACGCTTTGGCGAGACGCCCGACGAAAAGAGATTGAGAGTTGCAACTCCTGTTGGGATGGAGCCGATCGTGCGCTTGGATGCCGTGTACTCGTTCCAATTTTACACCATGTACCCGGACCTCGCTCAGTGGAAGATTGTGAACGTCCCGGGGATGCCCGATATGGATCTCAAACGTTTCTGTGGGGGTCAACCAATCCGGCTGGCCGTCTATGCCTTGGTGACACCCGGGCTGCTTCCCAGTCGTCTATGCGACTTGCCGCATAAGTCAAAAGACAAGGGCTACGTGCTTTGTTTTTCAATGCATCACCGCAATCGTCAAGCTAGCTCGGCGCCTCCTGCGAAAAGCTCAAGTCCAGTCAGTCCAGGAGCTCAGGATGTGTCGCTGGGTTTGGGGTCCCCTATGAAGAGTGACTCAGTATCAAGGCCGCCAAGCTCCCCACTGAGGTGGCGTTCAGTCTCGTGTGACCAACCTGACTCAGTCGTGCGCCAACAAAATCGAGCAACGGAAGAACACCGACTGGAGAGTGACCGCGAAGGAGGGCAGACACCAATGGCTAGACCACAACCGCGAATTCGTGCATCATCGTCCGTGCAAAACATGACGTCCCTCGAGAAAGCGGCGGATCTTTCAAACTGGAAGTTCTCTCTCCCTGTGTGGATTGAGCGTGTCGATCCCGCCGCCGGGAATCGCAAGGTCGCATATCTATTCGTCGTCGATGAGAAGACAGCACCCCGAGCAAACCAGGTATCGACTCGTCGTTGCGTTGTACGAAGCGCACAAACGGTGAAGAATGCACTTTTGCTCTTGGATGCGAGCGAGACGGGCAAACATGCTCGGGAATTCAAAAAGCTCATCGTCGAGTCTCGCGAGTTCCTGTATGAGACGATTAGCCGCGAAACCGATCAAGTGGCACAAGCTCTCCAGGCGATCGCTGCCATCCCCGCTGAGGGAGCCACGGATCTGGAAGAGGAGAAGAAGGCTATGCTCTTTAATTGTCTCATGTCCGAGTCCCAGCTCACGTGTATTCGTTCGTACCAAGACATTGGTGTTCAGCTTACTCAAGCGAAACGTGAGCAGATGGACATCATTCTGGAAAAGGGCATTTACAGAATGGCGGACCCACGATTTCTGCGCCAAGAATGGCTCATCTTGACCACTACGGAGCTGCATTTCTTTCGATCCTTCTCGATCAAGCCGAGTAAGACGATCCATCTCTCCCGTGTACTCAGTATCAAGGCCGTGGACGACGTCCCTTTCTTCCAACACCCTGGCAGTACGGAGAAGCGCAAGGAAGAACAGTGCGCCAGTCCTCGACAGCTTGTGCGAGAAGCCGCAGTGCGGTCGACCAACCGTTGGTTTTGTGTGGAGATCCAGATCCTCAGCGAGATCGCTACCGTCTTCTTTGACTGCGAGGCGGACCGTGCTTTGTGCGTGTCTTCGTTGAATCAACTGATCAAGCTGAAGTCAGGAGCAAGCTCAAGTACGCTGGGACGTCTGCCTCCATCTCGTCCGCTCGAAATCCTGACCGCTCCTTTGTGCTGCAACCAACGCAAGGGAGTGGGATCCGTGAGTGGCGCAACGCAAACCACCTCCAACCCAGTAGCATTGGCTGAAGAACTCGTTCAACGAGGACTTCAGTTTTACGGTCGTCGTCGCGAAGACGTCAAGATAGATGACGTTGTCGTGTTTCTTGATGCGGTCGAGCGGCTCAACGAAGTCAACCTTTTCAAGGATGTGAAAACTGTGGAGGAGCCGACTCCCCAGGAGGTTCTTGAATCAGCATCGACGTGGTATCCAACCAATGAGCACCGGGTGGCATTCGCGTTGAACCTGTTTCACGCCCTTTACATTCACGCATGGCTGCTTGTCGGGGACGTTGAGAACGACGCGCATTGGAAGAAGCTCAAGGGTGTCTTCTTTTACGCAATTGGCAACTCGAAGACAGTGAATCACCAGGTTCGGCTCACGCTCGCAGAGATCGAGTTCGCTATGCTCCTTGGACAGTCTGAGTCTGGAAGCGAGTACCGCTCACTGATGAAGTCGGTTTCGGCGCCAATCCCAAGCTTTTTGAAGTCGGACGTGCGGGACTTTCGTGTCGCGTTTGCGCTGCAGAGCAACTGTGGCTCTCCTTCCATCATTCGCATCTACCACGCAGCATCACTCCAAGCTGAGCTGAACGAGACGTGCGCGATCTACTTGGAACGCGAGGTCATCATCGATGACAGTCATCGTATAGTCTACTTGCCCAAGATCTGCGAATGGTACACCGACGACTTTAGCTCATCAGCACCGGCCGCGCTGGGTGGGTCGCGTGCATTCTCCTGTTTGCAAAAACTATTGCCCATGATGAAGCCAGAGCAGCACGACCGCGTGCACCACTTGCTTCTCGGAGCGGGTAAAGAATGCAGGATCAAATACAAGCCTCGCTTCTGGACCCAAGAACTCGCCGGCCACCAGAAGACAGCTATGGACCTCTCTTTTCGCGAAGCGTCCACGCGGCGAGTGAGCGACGGGAAGCGACAGGCAATCTCCAGCGACGACAATGAGATCAAATCGTCTCGCGGTGTTGTAGCTGAGGCTGGCGATGGGATTCCACGAAGCAAGAGTGCACTGCAGTTCCTCCAGTCATTCTTCTAGCAGCGCCATGCCAGAAAATCATGACGAAGCTCTGTATCAGCTAATGGAGGTTTCTAGTCTGACTGTCATTGCAAACAGTTCTCTATTCGGAGCATTTATCATATTACAAAGGATACTGCATCAGTTCATGAATCAGAGCAACACGCGAACTTAGCCAGGTGCAACTTGGCTGGGGAGATCAATATCGCGCCAGTCAATCGCTCACCTGTAGACGGAAGAAGATGCAACCGATCCTGTCCGCCGGTCGTCGTTCAGTGGCGACGCCACGCACTGCGCGTCTCATGGGCGGCGCGCGCATGAAGAGCGACGCGGTGACGCTCGAGAAGCGCGGCAACGTCGCGATTCTGCGACTCAACGACCCCGAGAAGCTCAACCCGATGACGAGATCTGTCGGCGAAGCCCTTGGAGGTACGTGGCCGCCAGCAAGCCCTTGACAAAGAAGCACTCATATACTGACGGTGCATACTACCTTAGCGCGCGTCGAGGAGATCAACATGCGTGGCAACGAGTTTGGCGCCGTCGTGCTCACTGGGGTAGGGCGCGCATTCTGCGCAGGCGGCGATTTGCAGTTTCTCCAGCAGCGCAAGTCGGACACACCGACGCGTAACACGTACGTGGCGAAGGGGTAGACCTCTGGACGACTGAGACAGCAACTGACACATCGATTGCAACAGTGCGATCATGCGGAACTTCTATCAGCATTTTTTGCCGCTGCGTTCGCTCGAGATGCCGACCATCGCCGCGATCAACGGCCCCGCGATCGGCGCCGGGCTGGGGATCGCACTCTTCTGCGACATGCGCATCGCATCGACTACCGCCAAAATGGGCGTCAACTTCGTCAAGCTTGGCCTGCACCCGGGCATGGGCACGACGCACTTCCTGCCGCTGATTGTCGGCCCCGCCGCTGCTACGGAGATGCTGCTCACGGGCAAGATCATCGACGGCGTCGAGGCCGAGCGGATCGGACTCGTCAACAAGGCGGTGCCGCGCGATCAAGTTCTCAAGGAGGCTCTCCTTCTCGCTACAGAATTGATCGGCCCCTCATCGGCTGCGGTTCGTAGCGTTGTTCGCACGCTCCGTCTGAAGCAGGACATCGGTCTCGACGCCGCTCTCCAGCGCGAGGCCGACGCGCAGGGCCACACGTACGCATCCAAGGATTACGCAGAGGGCGTCAACGCCCTCACAGAGAAGCGCAGCCCCGCGTTCGAAGACTTCGAGTCCTACAAGTACTAACGTTAGAGCAGGCGGAGCGTCGACTTGCTTGTTGTGGGGCGCGGACTCGGAGACGGCGGTAACCAAGGTTACGTCCAGTTTGACAAGTGTAACCGGTTGTTTTCTCTGCTAACTACCACTAAGTACGCATTTCGATCAGCAACGGACGTAGTAATACGAACCTAACGACCTCACTTCGGCGACCATGCGTACTTAACCTAGGTCCCCG
Organism: Pythium pyrilobum; assembly: GCA_023335905.1. Lineage (NCBI taxonomy): Eukaryota > Oomycota > Peronosporomycetes > Pythiales > Pythiaceae > Pythium > Pythium pyrilobum. The sequence continues at coordinate 10,839 of JAADVV010000364.1, read as the reverse complement.
CACTTGTGAGCCAGAAGAAAACTCGGGTTGTGTGGGCACGAGAAGCTACGCAGCAGAGCCAAAGCCTCGGGGAACGAACCACCAACAAGGGAAGACGCGCGACAATGAGTGAAGTGGCGGAGAAGCAGCGCGTGGAGACCGCGGTGCTGCAGTTCATCGACCGCGTCGGCGCCGTGCCGGACACATTTGAGTTCGCGCAGCAGAATGGCGTGAGCCACGACGTCGTGGTCGGCGTCATGAAGTCGCTGCTCACGGACGCCTTCGTGCTCAGCGACGAGCTGTCCGTGTCGTTTTACGTGCTCAAGGACGAGGCCAAGGGCTTCCTCGCGGACGGATCCCCTGAGGTGCAGGTGTTCAACGCGATCCCCGCCGAGGGCGTGGAGCGCACGCACCTCGAAGAGGCGGTCGGCGCCGCGACGCTCAAGGTCGGCATGAGCGCGTGCATGAAGAACAAGTGGATCCGCCTGGACAAGGCCGACGGCAAGTTCTACCGCAACGTACGTTGACTATTGGCGCGTGTGGCGCCTCATACAGGGAGCAAAACAGCGTGGGTGTGCTGACTGCCGTGGATTGGTCGTGTAGGTGGAATCTGTGGAGGACGAGGTAGTCGCGCAGCTCGGCAAGATCGAAAGCACGGGTGGCCAGCTTTCGTCGATCACGAGCGACGAAGCCAAGAACCTCAAGCGCCGAAGCCTCATTGAAGTGCGCACGCGCAAGTTCTACATGCTCTCGAAGGGCCCGAACTTCTCGACGCAGCGCAAGAAGCAGGCGGCCGGTCTCAACAAGGAGATGCTCGACGGGTGAGTTTGGCTGTCGCGAAAAGGACCCAATCGGAAAGCCTCAATACTAACTGGGGTGTACTGTAGCGATGCCTGGAAGAAGGAAACTTTCAAGCCGTACAACTTCAACACGATGGGCCTCACCGTCGGCGGCGGACACTTGCACCCGCTGATGAAGGTGCGCGCCGAGTTCCGCCGAGTGCTCATGGACATGGGGTATGCTTTTCTCTCCTCAGTTGGATTGTTGGTTGGAGGTTGTGTGCAGCTTGCTAATCTGTGGTGCGTGCAGTTTCCAGGAGATGCCAACGAACCGCTACGTGGAGAGCAGCTTCTGGAACTTTGACTCGCTCTTCCAGCCGCAGTCCCACCCCGCGCGTGACGCCCACGATACTTTCTTCTTGACGAGTACGTCCCAGTCACATGGATTTATGTTGCGAGGGTGGCCACCCTTGATAATGATCGTGATTGCTCCTTTTATTCGCAGCCCCTGAGAAGTGCCTGTCGGTACCTGAGGACTACTACAAGCGTGTCGAGGACATGCACGAGAACGGCGGCCACGGCTCGATCGGCCACGGCCGCGGTGCGTTCAAGCGCGAGACCACGATGACCAACCTGCTGCGTACGCACACGACGGCCATCTCGGCGCAGATGCTGTACAAGCTCGCGAACCAGGAGGGGGGCTTCACCCCGCACAAGTATTTCTCGATCGACCGTGTCTTCCGTAACGAGAGCATGGACGCGACCCACTTGGCCGAGTTCCACCAAGTCGAGGGCGTTGTCGCCGACTACGACCTCAGCCTGGGCGATCTGATCGGTGTGATCCAGGCTTTCTTCAAGAAGATTGGCATCACGAAGATGCGCTTCAAGCCCGCGTACAACCCGTACACGGAGCCGAGCATGGAGATCTTTGCGTTCCACCCGGACCTCAACAAGTGGACGGAGGTTGGTAATTCGGGCATGTTCCGCCCAGAGATGCTCCGCCCGCTGGGTCTCCCTGAGAACGTGCGCGTCATCGCTTGGGGCCTCTCGCTCGAGCGCCCGACCATGATCAAGTACCGCCTCAGCAACATCCGCGACTTGTTCGGCCACAAGGTCGACCTGGAAACCACCAAAACAGCCAAGTTGTACCGCTACTGAGCTGGGCATTATTCATCCCAATGGGCCTCGCGCTTGAGGTGTCACGCCCGTACGCATCGTAGCAACTGCGTGCTACGTAGTGAGAGAGAAGAGGGGGCGAAGAACGTACTAGGAACCATGACTCAGGTCTCAACGCAAGAAGATTACGTGAGCTTCATTACATCATTTCGATCATCGAGTTCGTTCTATCGAGGGCACTCGCTCGTTTACTACTACGTAGTTCTACTTCTGCAGTGTCATATATTCACATGTCTATTCAAGGCCATGCAACGGCTCTAGTAGCCCATTTCGGTCGCAAACTTCTTGGCCTGCTCCCAAAACAGGAAGGTGAAGACAGTGTGAGGACCGATACGGAAGTACTGCGCCGTCCAGCCCTTGTAGAAGCCGCGGATGCCCTCAGACCGGAAGGTCTTGGTCATGCAGTCGAGCAGACCACTGTACAGCTCGCCCTTGCCGTTCACAATCTTCTGGCTGTAGAGACGAGTGGACATTACGTCCATCGGGTTCATCGCAGTCGCGACGAAGATACCACTCACAAAGCTCGCTGGAAATCAATCGCACAAAGTCAGTCATGATTGCAAGCTCCCCTACAGCAGAGAATCGCGACGCACATCCAAACTGGACACCGACACCGTCTTGCACGCCAGCCGCCATAACGAACGCCTTCGCCTGAGTGTACGTGGAGAGCTGCGCCGCAGAGCCCATCTGCAAAGATTCGCAACGGATCGATAGCAATATCAGTGACTACCAGTCTACCCAGCATCACAGTGTCATACGCACCATCACACGAGGAATTGCCGCCGTAACACCACGGTACAAGCCGAAAAACCCATCCGTCTTCAGGATGTGCTTGAAACCTTCGATCTGTAAAGGGGTTCGGATAGTTCGCGAGTCAGACTACGATTCCGGTGCTTCAGCAAGGTTCGTAATACCCACCATGCCCGAGTATTTGTATTGGGCGTTTAAAGAGGCAGTGGAGCTCGCCGCCTGGATGCGCGCTTTCACGAGGAAGAATGGACTGCCAATGATAGCACCAACAACACCTAGCGCACAACCGTCACCGCGTCAGCGACACGGTCTGACAGCAGACTTCACGACAAACGTACCCGAGCTCGCAGCGGCCGCGATGTTCCGGATCGGGAACGAGTAATGCGTCGGATCTGTCGCGCCGTAGAATCGTTGCATGGGCTCAAACAAGCCGAGACGTGGAGCGTTCATTGCCCACTACGCCATCCACACAGGGCAACGTCAGCGGCCAGCAGTCTCCAAAGTGTCCGCCGCGTCCATTCCGTACCTGGTAGCCGACGCCGGGCAGCAGTCCGCGCTGGATACCACTGAGCCCTTCGGTGCGGCAGATCGTGAAGAAGCCGTGGGCGAAGTTGCGGTACCGCAGGCTTGGCGCGCCGCCCGTGCGGCCGACCGTGTCGCGCGCCAGCTCGCCCTGCAGCTGCATGCGCGTCTTGACGACCTCCATGGGGTTGGAGAAGACACAGGCGCCGCTGGCCGCGAAGCCCGCGAGCGAGAACTCGATGAGGAAGTTGCGCTTCTTGGGCGTAGCGTCGGCGCTGCTCATGGTCGAGGGAGGTCGAGTTGTCAAATGCCGCCGCGAAGATTTGGTGCCCGGCTCGCTGGATTTCGCCAACAACAACGGCAACGACGCACAACAAAATGCGAAAACAACCAACAGAATCAGAGCGGAAAGCGGGGACCGACACTCTGCGGACCGTGAGATCAGGTGAGCGCTTGCACAAACACGTGCGAGGTGTTTGACGTGGTCCGCACACTACGGATATCACCATAGATAAGAACAAACGCCGTATTTAATGCGACACGACGTAGATAAGACCGTGCTGTCCGCGACCATCACGGCGAGACGTGGGGACCAGGCCATACAACATGGATGTGACGGTTGCTCGAGCCTCCTCTCGTGGAGGAGGCGACCCACGCTGCCAAGCGGCATTCTCCAACGGAAAGTGGAGAAAGCGCGAGAGCAGCCATGAGCTCGCGTGTCGCGGCGCGCCCGCACGTCGTGCCGGACGGCCACGCGGCGCTCACGAGAACGTACGACATGTGCACGCGGCCGGCGTCGTCGCCGCCGTCGCGTGGCGTCATCATGGACGTCAACTGCTTCCGGGTGCGACTCAGTGGCTCCGGTCCGCTAGAGTACTTCAAGTACGATGTGGCGGCGGTGGCGCACCGTCCGCCGCCGCCTGCGGGGGTCGACAACGGTCGTCAAGCCACGGATGGTGGCGTCAGAGAGCAGCGCACGATCCCGAAGCGTATCATGCGTGAGATCGTGGGCGAGCTACTGCTGCAGCACGGCAAACTCTTTGGAGACGTGCGCGTCGTCCACGATGGTCGTGCTAGCCTCTATGCGCCGGTGCGGCTCGGCGACTGGAATGAGACGACGGTGGAGGACCTGCGGCTGACCCGCGACGGCGTGAGGCAGCGCGGCGGCGGCTTTGACGTGACGCTTACGCTCGTCGAGGCCATCAGTGCGACACAACTACGAGAATACGCCAGCGACCAAACCGCGGCTGCGAATCCGAGACTAGTTCTCCAGGTGCTGGATGTCGTGCTGCGCCATTTGGGGTCGCAGAGGTAAGAGCTCGCGGTGTGGTTCTCGCTCTGTGAAGTGGCCAGTTGCTAATGCTGTAGTTGCAATTGCTAACTGTGTACAGGTGCATCGCTATCGGGAGTAATCTGTTCAGCCCCAAACAGTCCACGCCGCTCGATCGCACGACGGAATTGATCCAAGGCGTCCACCAGAGTCTGCGCATTGGGCGACCGCAGTTGTTTCTGAACGTGGACACGGTTACGTCGGTGTTTTACGCGCCCGGCTCGCTGATCGATCTCGCGCTCGAGATTGCGCGCGTGCGCAAAGTCGTTGACCTCGTCGGTTGTCGTGACCGCTGGGCGAGAGCGATTCGTCGTCTGGCGGTGAAGGTGACGCATCGCTCAGCGGCGTCGCCACAATCCATTCGTGAGGTCGGGCGCCTCGGCTCAGACCAAACGACGATGCAATTGCGGAGTGTTGACGGCCAAGAGCCCACCACCATAACGATCGCTCAGTACTTTCGCGAACGGTACAGCATTCGTCTCCGCTACCCCGAGCTCCCACTTGTCAACGTCGGGAGCGCGAGCCGCCCGTCTTGGCTCCCCATGGAGGTCTGCGAAATCGTTGTCGGGCAGCGCTGTCGGGACAGTATGACCGTCGACACGGCGGCCGTGATCAAGCATTGCTGCGTGAGACCGACCGAGCGGAAGCGTGCGATCCTGGATGGTCTGCGAGACGCGGCGTTTCACAATGACCCGTTCTGCGCGGCCTTTGGCTTGGACGTGAGTCAACAAATGGAGAGTGTGCCCGTTCGCTCGTTGAATCCTCCCAAACTCCAAGTGCACGACCGCCAGGTCGTTGCTCCGAAGAATGGCGTGTGGAATCTGTCGCACCATAAGCTCTACCGACCGCGTCGCCTCTCGTCATGGTGTGTTGTGAACCTCTCGTCGTCGGCTCAAACGCGATCCGTGGAGAATTTTATAGGCCGCCTCGCCAAGGAGCTGGAACGATACGGCGTGGAGGTACGCGACCACAATCCTTTGATCGTCGCGCCGCCGCACAACCGCAATGGCGGAGACCGCTACGGCCACCTCCAGCTTGACGTTGAAGCACTTCTGCGCGATGCCTACGACCGTGCGAGGCGGCGAGCCCGCGGCGAGCTCCCGGATCTGGTGGTGGTTGTCAAGGAAAGACAAGGGCCCGACTACGGCGAGATCAAGCGCGTATCCGACTCCGTGCTCGGCGTCCCCAGCCAGTGTGTGCTCGCAAAGAACGTGATGCGCGCGAACGGCCAATACCTCGGTAATGTCGCGCTCAAGATCAATCTCAAGCTGCGTGGAGTCAACTTCGCCCTCGCCCGCCCGCTATGCGTCCTGAGCCGCGGCACGACGATCATCTTTGGCGCCGACGTCGAATACCCGCGCTCGCGCAACCAGCCAGCGATCGCTGCGGTCGTCGCCTCGATGGACACATCTGCGGCCTCGTATGTGGGCCGCGTGACGCCGCAGACGTCGGACGGTCTCTCCACTGTCCTGCCCACGATTTTGTGGGAGCTGCTGCTGAAGTACGAGGAGCGAGCAGGTACCAAGCCCGAACGGATTGTCTACTTCCGCGACGGGACGAGTGAGGGACTCATGGAGGACGTGTTCCAGGCCGAGATCAGGGCCATCCATCATGCCTGGATGATGCTCACTGGGGATTTGCCGACGCCACCTATCACGTTCGTGGTTGTGTCGAGACGCCACCACTTGCGGGCCTTTCCGCGTGAGCGAGACCACGGCGACCGCAGTGGGAACCCGCCGGCTGGGACGGTCATCGACCAGGGCGTCGTCGATCCGCGTCGATTCGACTTTTACCTCTACGGCCACAGCGGGCTGCTCGGCACGAGTCGACCGGCACACTACACGGTGTTGCTCAACGACAATGCGCTCGGCGAGAAGGACATGGAGCAGCTCTGCTTCGACCTGTGCCACGTCTTTGGGCGCTCAACGCGGTCGGTGTCGGTCGTGACGCCGGTCTACTACGCCAAGATCCTGGCCGCTCGAGGCCGCGTATTGCTGGATTTTCGCGCGCAGCATGGGAGCACCGCCGACGCGGCGTCCACGGACAGCGACACCAGCTCGAGCGGGCTCAGCGGCGGCGGGTTCCCTGGTGAACCAGTCATCGACGTGCATCGCAATGTGCGCAACTCAGAATTCTTTGTGTGATTTGCTATGTGGCCCGGAGATATGATGCGCTGGGGTTGCATTCGTTTGGCCGGTTTGGATTTTCTGCTGTGTGAGGCCTCGCGACGCGTCCTACGCAGTCCAATGCCTGGGTTGGTAGTGACGTAGCGGTGTACATCTTGCTTTCATTAACCACAATCAAAATTGCTTGGAACTGTGTGTCGACTGGACCTTGGCCGGTGACTCTTCTACTGATTCTCGGCTTCGCTGTCATGCAGCTCGAGATGGATGTCAGCCTCAGCGACATACGAGATCTCTTCAATGGCCCTGTGGAAACAAACATATCAGAATCCCACTCGTTAGACTCGCAACTCCATCCCGAAAAGCCCGGCAGCACTGGAAGACACCCACTTTCTCGCTCGCTTGGCAACTTCGTGGGCCTCTCCAACCTTAAGATCCGGCTGCACAAAGATCGCGACGTCAACGACGGTGCCACTGCCGTTCTTGTACGGCACCCAGTGCGTGTTGATGTGGGTCGTGCCCGTGATCTCGGGGATCGTCGCCAGCGCGATGCTCACGTCGCGCTTGATCTCGCGGTACGGCCGCATCTCCTGCTCTATCAGCTGCTTGGCACTTTCCTTCGAACGGTCCTCGGGGGCTATCGAGCGTGGCCAACAGCCTCGTCAGTTCGCTTAGCGCTATGCCGGGGAGGGCCATTTAGTTGACGCACCAAAATCGACATCAATATGTACGAGGACTTCAGACACGTCACGCATTTGGCGAAGGATGTGGGAGCGAACACGAGCGGCGATCTGAGCATACACCATCAGTTTAGACAGTCCCCCACATATTGGCGTTCTGCTCGATCACTGCGAACCTGCTGAGCCATCGAGATACTTGTTCGAGCGTGGAGCTACAAGACAAGAAACAAAAGTGAGCCACCACTGTGCTGTTGGTACTGAGGACGAACTTCAACAGGAACTTACATGGACGCGCAGATCGACGAGCGTGTAAGGACCCATACGACGCGCCCGAATGTTCGAAACGTGGCGCACGTCATCCACGTTGCGAGACTGTTACATCCCCACATATCAGCACGAGTCAATACCAAAGAAGCTAGAGCAACCAAATGATTCTTCTGGTCCACCCATACCACTTCGTTCAGAACCTCGAGCACCTCTGCCTCGACGCTCTTGTCCGTGAGCTCTCGAACACTGCATGCAAACCACCGTCATCAAGCCGCCAGGATAGGCCCATAGGCTGCTGCGATAGCGTACCTGTCCATGCAGATCTCCGCGCCGGTCTTGACGATCATCGCCGACACAGCGATACCCGCGGCTAGGGAATGCAGCAACCGTTAATGAAAATGACGGTTCCAGTTGATGTCATTGCCGCTTGTTTCGTCACCTGGATCGAGCAGCGGCACGCCTGCGATGGACCCGAGGATACCACCGAGCGCGACGACCGACGAGATCGCGTCCGTGCGGTGGTGCCAAGCGTTGGCGATCAGCACTTTGCTGTTAACCTTCTTGCCGATGCGCACGGTCGCGTGGTACAGGCCCTCCTTCGCGAAGATGGACACACCCGCGGCACTCGCCGCAAGCGCGAGCTGGGTCTCACGACTCATATCCGGCCAAAATGGTAGTGAGAACGCGGACACCGCCTCGGCTGTACTCGCGGTGCTCGTCCAGATCTCCTGGAGACTGTGGATGCCGTCCGCACCAATGCTGAGACCGCAGAGCACGAGGATCGCGCCGACCGAGAGCGACCCGACGGCCTCGTACTTGCCGTAGCCGTACGGGTGCTTCGGGTCCGGCGGCAGCCGAGCCACCTTGACGCTCCACAGCGTGACAAAGTCGGACAGCAAGTCGGACAGCGAGTGGGCGGCGTCCGCGATCAACGCACTTGAGTGACTCGCCACGCCGAGCACGCCCTATGCAGGATATCGTTCAGCACAGGATTGGGACACCGGGCCCTCCAGTGAAGACAAATTGCAGCACTTCGTACCTTGGACAACGCCATGCTCAGGTTCACGTACATGCCGACGCGAGTGATCTTGATGGCTTCTTTGCCTGATTCCACCGCCCCGCATGCATTCATTCAGGCGTCGACCACCCAGGCGACTTGCAATCGTCGGTTCACTCACCTTGGTTCGCCTTCTCCTCCTCACGCAGCGAAGCCGCAGCGCCGTCAGCATCAAACAGAGCTTTCGATAGTCGATGGCCGGGCTGCTCTCCGTTTGGTGCACCGTCGTCGCTGTCGTGGGCCGACGTTGAAGCTCGCGTGGGGGCCGCCGCGGCAGACGCGACTTGGCTGAAGTTGACGACGCTGCGGCCGCCGCGCCACGCCATGATATGGGTCGCGAACCGCACGGACGAGAACGTGAGCGAGTTCAAATGCAACGCGCTTTGCTGGGGGCGATACACGGACCCGCGGGCCCGCGCAATCGCGCGCGGAAGCCGCGCATGCCGGCCGCGCCATAGTGGACCGTACATAACGGAACTGGAGGCGCGAAAGCCGTTTGACGGTCGGTCGGAGCGAGTCCGCTTGGATCGATTTCTGTGTTGACGCCGAGCCACATTCATTCTCGTATTCGAAGCTGATGATTGCAATTCATTTGGTTCACGTGTCCAATTCACGAGATGTGAATTGTCCGCACCGTTTTGAATTGTCGGGACGAGGAGAGTCGGGATTATTGGCAATGCACAGAGTCGCCAAAACGAAACCACTTTTCGAAGGCAGTAGTAAGAGACGAGACTGGAACACTCCCCTCCCACAACGAAAAGCGGAGAACTGCTGATGGATCGACGTGTCACACGACGAGTGAAGAGATCGCCGTTTGAGTTGAACGTACGTTGCGCTCTCACGTCGCAGTGTTTCGACTCACTCTCAGCGCGTTGCCTTCACCAATCGACTGAACATGAGCTGCTCGTTGAACGAGTCGTTGGGTGCGTGCCGATTCACAGTCATGCAGTTGCTTGAAGAGCAGCGTCTCTGCTGTGTGAAAGAGCGACTGCACCACGCGGAGATCTGGGTATACTGTACTAGTACATCCGTGCAGTCGCTTCTCCACAAAGCCACCGCCGCGACACATGGCGACGCTTGCGAACATTGTGGTTTCCGGCAAGAACCAGATGCGCTGTAACTTTGGCTGAGGAAAAGAAAGAAAGAAAACAACCTGTCTCTCCCGTCACCATCGGATCTTGCTGCCCTTCAGTTCTACACGCTCACCGTTTACAGTGTTCCGAGTCGACTCATACTGTCCCTAACACCCACGAGACACAAGCGCGATCTGCCAAGGCTAATACAGTAACGAAAGCACAGTGCAGGGTCCTGCAGCGCTTTGCGACGAGGAATCACATCTGAGGCCCGCGCACCACAGGAGACAGTACACTGGCCAGTCGCGGTGCGCACGGTATGATTACAGCCACAGTACTGAATTACGTTCGGTGCACGTGGGGCGACGTCTCACATGCAAGCGGATCTCTGCTCTGGGCGAAAGGGGTGCAGGATGTCTGTAATGTACAGTACAGTAACATTAGCCGCCGAAACCAGTTCTTCAACTGTGGGCCGTGCGTGAAATGGAAGGAATCGTCGAACAAGCCCAACCAAACATGACCGACTGGAGACTTCCCGCCATGCCGCACCGTAGGTACCGGTACAGTACTGTACAGTATACTGTACCGTAAGTTTCAAGAGTGTGGGTCGTTTCGTCTCTTCCCTGCTGCACTCGCCGCCCGAGCCGAGCCGACCCTTGAAGCACAGTCGCCACCACAACACGCGTCGCGCAATCCGCCCCTCTTGTCAACTCTTACCTCCCAAACTTTATGCAAAACGGTTGTCTGGGACGAAGGCGGAAGGCTGGCTGGAAGAAGACCCCAGCACAGCCACCGACTGTCGGGTCCCCGTCCCCGTCTGCCTCGCCCGCGCCGCATCTGCACGGCTGGTGCCAGCTCGCTCGCCTGCTCAGTCATGGTGCATCGACGGGGACGGCGAAAGGGAAAGCTGCTGTACGAGCGTCACGCGTCACGGGTGACAGTTTCAGCCAGAGTGGGGGTCCTTTCCGAGGTTTTGTTGAGGTTTTTTGACCCCCCCCCGCTCCTCCCCCTTCTTCCGTGCCTCCGCTTCTGTTCCTCCCTCTCGCCTCCGCCATTCGCACATTCCCGCGCGCCCGACAATTTGGTTTTTTTGGAGGAGAGCT
>JAADVV010000363.1:0-17668 GCA_023335905.1 Pythium pyrilobum | reverse complement strand
CTCGCGCGCGCAGCTAACTCAATCGCTCGGTCTCAGTCGCACCGCAGGTACTGCGAGATGCTTGAAGAGGAGGGTTCATTTGGGCGCCCTACCCTGCTCGGTCATGTCGGGTAGAGTCCTGCTTGCCTGTCGCCTTAAGATAGATGGCGCCGACCCTTCCTAGTGCACGTACCTGGGAGCTTGCACCCCTTCCCATGCTGTTGAAGTGGCGACGGAGACACGAACGCTCGCGGAGGGGGAGATGGCGTGGCGATATGCAATTGGGTATGTATACAAAGCTAACGAACTACCTCACTCGACCTCACTCACCCATGGCGGCCGAGAGCCCGGCGAGGACACTGGAGACGGCGGCGGCGGCTGTGGCGACGGCGGTGCTGGTCGCAGACGCCGCGGCTGCGGCGGCGATGGCGGTCGCGGCCGCAGTTGGCGCGGTGGCCGTCGCTGTCGCCGTCGCCGTCGCCGTGGCTGTCCAGTTGAGCCCCTGGCCGGCGCGCTGCGCGACCGTCGTGTTGTCGGCATCGATGGAGAGGCAGTGCGTGATCGCGTACAGCAGCCGCTCGCGCGCGACCTCGCGACACGAGTAGTTGGGCAGGTCGATCGAGAAGAAGCACGTGTGCGCGATCGGCAGGTACGCGTCCGGCCGCGCGGCGGCCTTGGGCAGCCCCGAGATCTTGAAGTCCTGCGTGAAGTCGGCCGCGTGCGTCGGCAGGCGCGAGCGGCCCCACACGAAGCGCAGGAACGACGACTTTTGCTCGTCCGTGAACTCGGCGAGCACGTCCCAAAAGTACGCAATGTGCGGGTCGCTCGCCTGGCAGCCGTCGCCGTAGATCGTGCGCCGCCGCAGCAGCTCGATGTCGACCGTCGCCTTGCCGCACACGAGCGTCGCGAACTCGCGCCACGTGAACAGCGCGAGCGTCGGCGCCGGCAGGATCGTCGCGATGCCGCGCAGAATGTCGTGGCATACAGGCGTGAACTCGGCCAGGCGGTACGCCTGCACGGCGCGCGCGTAGTCGTCCTTGTCCTCCCACAGCACGCGCACGTCGCGTCCGCCGGGCACGACCTCGACGGGCTGGCACGCACTCGACATGACCGCGAAGTGGGCGTCGATGATCTCGTCGAACACGGCCTCGGTGATGCCGTGCGTCGTGATGTTGTCGATCGCGTCCACGACCTGGAAGCAGCCCTGGTGGATCGACTCGACGTCGTGGCGCATCACGGCCTGGCTCACGATCGTCTTCCAGAACGCGGCCGGCAGGTTGAGGTCCAACGGCGTCTTGGTGCGGATCGCGATGCCGATGAGCTTGCCCAGGAACTCGGCCATCTGCACGAGCCGCGCGTCGCTGCGCAGGTGAACGTTGGGCACAAACTTGTCGCGGTTGTCGCCGACCGCTGCAAGCGCGTTCGAGCACGGGCGCAGCAGCGGCAGCACGCTGCTCTGCAGCTCCGAGCTGATCTGCGCGAGACACTCGCGGTAGAGCCCGCCAAAGTCGTCGCCAAACTCGCCGACGAACTGGCACTTGAACGCGCGGTCCGCGCCGCGCAGCAGCGACGGCTGGATGGTCTGCAGCTGATCAAAGCACTGCGCGAAGACCGACTCCTTGACGCCCGTGAGCTCGGTGGCCTCGCGCGCGCGGTGGCGGTCGACCTCGATCTCTGGCCGCGCGGCCGCGGGGCTCTGCTGCTCCTTGAGAATGTTGAGCCACCACGCGAGTTTGACGTGCTGGAAGATGACGCCTCGCAGCAGCCGCGTACCGCGCGCGAGCAGCGACATCTCGTCACGGACCGACAGGTCGATGAACGACAGCGAGTTTTGGAGGCGGCAGTTAAAGTTGCGCAGGATCAAAAACCGCTTCTGTAGTTGCGCGAGCGGGATGCCCTCGAGACAATGGAAGCGGCGCAGGTGCTCCTCGCTCGGCATAAACTCCTCAGGCGCCATGCGCAGAGGGTCACAGCTGAGCAGCGCCTCGGCGCGGGCCTCGCAGATCTCGTTCACGATCTGCACGACGGCGTTGTCGTGCTCGGCGGAGAACACGGCCTGCGAGCGGTGGAGCTGCTCGAGCTTGGACGCGTACTTGGACGCGAGCAGCCGTCGCCCCGTGACGGAAAACTCGGGCACGGCGGTGAACGCGATGCCCCACTTGTCCACGTTCTGCGGCACAGCAGAGTCGACCACCGCCTGGCCACTGGAGCCTTCCTCGACACCAGGACCGGCAGGCGTATCATCCGACGGTTGGTCCTCGCCGCTTGCGCCGTCCGCCGCGGCGTCGCTGCTATGGACGGGCAGAGACCCTGGCGCCGACACGGCAGCAGCAGCGGCGAGGGCCTCGCGGTGGCGGAGACGGCGGCTCTGCGCCTCAGTCTCCTCGCGCACGAGTGCCTCCATGACATGCATGTTCGCTAGGATGAAATCTGCGGCTTGCTCCGTGTCGTCCTCGCAGTGCCGCAGCGCGTACACGCACCAGTCCATGGGGAAGCCCATTTGACTCAGCGCCGTGGCAAGCTCCATGCGGAAGTTCGGGATGCCGTCGTCGATGTCGCCGAGCGCGTCCTCGTCGTCTTCGCTGTAGTATGCGTCGTCTCCGATGCTCCCAGGGAGCAGCCCGGCGACGCCGCAACCGCCACTGAGCAGCGCGTCGCCGTCTTCGAGCCGATGGCCGCCGATCAGGTCGATCGAGTCGCGCTGGTTGTACAGTGCGAAGCCCGGGTAGAATGTCCCCTCGAGCTTGGGGCCGACGCCGCCCGGACCAAAGGCGACGCCCAGATCCTTGCCGTTGAGCGCGTACGACAGCGTGCCCCGCTTGAGGTCCAGCGTCATGCGCACGACGTCGCCCGTCTTGAACTTCTCGCCGTAGGTGCCGCGCTGCTTGCTGCCGTTGTGCCACAGCGCGCGGTTGCCAATCCAACCCCAGCCGCGGTTGTCCTTGCCCAGGTACGAGTCGAGCCGCACGTCTCGCCGCGCGATCCCCAAGAAGATATTGGAGCTCGCCGTGACGAACGTGATCCGCACCTCCCAAATGTGGATGCCGCTGTCAAAGCGCGCAACGCCGATCGCCGTCTGCCAGCCCTTGTCTCGCGTCAGCGACAGCCTCGTGTCGCGGTTGTCCAGCTTGAGGTACGGGCCCTTGCGCACGCGATCCACGCGGCACTGGAAGTTGGACTGCACGGGGAAGCGCCATACGAAGCTGTCGCCGTCGATCATGACCTCCTGGCCGCCGCAGGCGCCTGTGAACGCTCGCACCTCGGACTCGCTGCTGCTGTGCTCGGCGCCGTCGCCGCCCTGGAGGATCTGGAGACAGTGCGAGTTGGCGGTCTCGCACTGCGCGTCTAGCTTCACGCGGATCGACGTCGCCAGCGGGATGTTGACGAGCGCCTCCTGGAGCTCGAGATCGTACGGGTGCGTGCTCTCCACATGGATGCACACGTCCTTGGAGATCTCGGACAAAAAGTTGTCGGCGGACAGCATGAATTCGTCGGGCAGTAGCGCGCCTCGCGCTGCAAGCCTCGAACAGGACCCCTCTCCCCCACCATCGCTGCTGGGGCTCTCGCGAGCCGGGTCCATCAGCGCCTGCATCACGCCGTACACCTGGCTGAGCTGCTCGTACCACTCAAAGCCGCTCATGACATTGTCATAGTCCATGGTGTTGAAGCGGAACGCGAAGTTGACTTTGCTCGCGTAGATGTCGCCGACCGAGCCGGACGAGCCAAAGTTGACGAGGAACTTGCATTCGGCGCTGACCGAGACTGTCGGATGCAAGTTCGCGGCGTTGCCCACGGAGGAGAACGCCGTGCCCAGCAGCCGCCCATTCTTCGTGAAGAAGACTTCGCGCGTGTCGAGCCGCAGCCCGCAGCCAAACACGTCGCCAGTCGCGACGGCCGCGACCTGGTCGCTCCACCGCCACTGGTCGGCACCCACGTCACATGTGTGGACCTTGCCGGTCACAGGCGTGAACGCGTACGTGTTGCTCGCTCCACTCATGTTCATGCCCACGACGGGCCCTTCGAGCGGGAACTCGGGCGGCGACAGCCCAAAGGCGAATAGCCCCGAGACGCTGGGCAACGCGTTGCTCCATTCCAATACGGTGAGCTCAAAGTAGATCACCTCGGCCTTGAGCTCATCCTTGAGCGTCATCATCAGCTCGGGCGTGTGCTCGAAGCGGCACGAGTAGCACTCCGGCGCAGGCGTCTCCGGCGGCGGCTCCGCAGTCGGGTTTGCGGCGTCGTCCGCGTGGTACTCGAGCAGAAACTTGCGCTCTTCACCCGAAAAGTGCCGCGTGACCGCCATCTTGGACGAGTGGCTCACCAGCATCTCCTTGTGAGCGTCGGCTCGAGCAAACTGGAATCGGTACGGCAGGTTGATCGTCGACTTGTCGGCTTTCTCCAAGTACGAGGTCAGCTCCTGCACGCGCTCGGCACGGTTTTGCTCGTCGACGACGAGCATGAGCTCGACAAACGCCTGCAGCAACGAGTGGAGCATGAGCCCCGTTTCCTGATCCTGCTGGAGCGTGATGATCTTGGAGCGGCAGTAGAGCAGTCCGTCCTTGTCGTTCCACCTGCCACCGTTCTGGATCAACCGTATGAGCGCGCGCACGAGCGACACAGCAATCTGGCCGCTTCCGGGCAGCTTCTCACTGAGCACTTGCTTTGTGAGCGCGAAAAGCGCAGCTGCCAGCTCGGGGCGGACCGCGCTTTGCACTAGAGGCTTGCCACTCACATTGGTGCTACCAGTCGACCACGCCAAGCACTGCTGGCACTCGAGTATCACGCTCACGAAGCTCATCGCGTTGGCCACGGTCACCGGCGCGCATAGGATCTTGTCCTCTTGAGACAAGTTGATCGTGAACGCCGCAGCTGAGTCCGCCGGCTCACCGTCGACAGAGATTACAGGGAGAATCGATCGGCAGAAGTCCGTCTCCACGGACCACAGCGATGTCTGCACGAACACCTCGTCGGCCGCCATCTCCAGCATGCTCACGCTCTCGGTCTGCTGGTTGCGTCGCTGCTCACCGCCGAGGTGATCCAGTGCCTTGAGAAGCGTCGGTGGCCCAAACGATCTCGTCTCGGCTCGCCACACGCACCGGTACGACTCGGCTCGCTGGATGAGGTCCTCGCGGATGCACCGGACTGCGGCAGGCGCTGGCGTCTGAAACGGGTCTTCCTTGCTGCCGGCCACACACCCAAGTGCAACGTACCCGGGTGGTGCAACGGGCCACCAGATCGAACGGATTTGCTTGCGCTGGAAGTCCGGATCGTTCTCCGAGTTCTTCGGGAGGCCCTTGCCCGTCACATCGACACGCTCAAAGCCAACCGGTGGCAACAAGAGCCCGCTACCGTCGTCGCGGATCATCAGCACGGGCCGGTCCGGGCATTCGCCCCCAACTTGAAGCACATCGCCGAGCGGGAACCACGTGACCGCTGGCTGCAACTTGACACCATTGGGCAGCATGGGACGCCAAATCGTGACGTACCCGTCCGGTGTCGACCGCGACCACGGCTCCAGGTTCCGTGTAGTCGATGCCTGCCGCTTTCTCCATTTCCGGCGGAATTGGAGCAGCGGATCCGGCGATGGAACGCTCCACACTCGCTCGTAGGAAGCGACGACGACGCACTCGATGCCGCATGAGAGGCGAATCGGACCCTTTGGGAAGAGCATTTCGGGACGGCGCGACTTGGACATGGCTGCTTCCCAGTTCAGCAGTGACCCATTGTGGACGAACGTGCGAGACAGCGTGTGCATGAGCGTGTCGACCACGAGGTTGTGCATGATGTCGGTCTGGTGCAGCAACCCTGTATCGTCGTGCTTTAGCGCCTGCGTTTCATACACCAGCAGCGTGCGAAGCAGGCGAGGCAAGACACTTGCCGCGTCCTGCTTCGACCAGCAGTCGCGCTGGTCAATGGCGAGACACAGCGACGACAGGCTCTGGACTGCACGCAAATTCGCTTGCAGCGAATGAGTCCCCGAGTTACGGAACGTCTCGCTCGCGCTGCGCGCTAGAATTCGCTGGATCGTTCCTCGCTCTTGCTGGGCATCCCCTTCGTTCTTGGCGATCGACGAGGCGACCATAGCTGTTGGGTCTTCGCAAGCTGCCGACGGGAACGTGATCAGCTGCCGGAGCGTCACAGGATCGCCAAACGCGGCAAGCATGTTGTCCGCTTGATCCGGAATCTATGCCACGTCAGCAAACATAATCGTGAGAATAAATCGACCAAGCACGCAGAGCTATAAGGAAACGTACGTCACTGAAGAGTCGCACTATCTGCTCCAGCAGCCTCCGCGAGTGCACAGCCGTCAGCAGCCCACAGAGCGCGGATTCTTCTTGCTCAATCTCGCTTGCGTTCATCTGGGCAACGCGCTCGTCGACGGCACCGAGACAATCGACCCAGAGAGCCAACTGAGACTTTGCTGCCGCTGCTCCGTCTGCTGTTTTCTTTTTCGTCGGGCTTGCAGGCCGAGCGCGAGGCTGGTGGTTCATCGCGCTGGATTCTGTGAGCGTGTACGTCGGGTTCTCCTCCATGATCTCTTGGAGACTAATCAGTCCATCGGAGCCGTGCGCGAACAAATCGCTGTCGTCACCCGGATCCGACCCCACGCTGGTCGCTATTGTCACCTGCCTCGAGTGCTGGCACGACGCGATCGAAACAGTTTCTGTAATGAGCTCGGCACCAGAAGATGAGAGCAGCAGTCTCATCGCTGCTGTCACGTTCTGTTGGGTTCGGCGGAGAGCCTCCGCACACACCACGGGCTTCATCGCCAACAGGCTGGCGAGGTGTTGAACTGTCGGAGACCTTAGATCTTCTAAGAGATGAGCCTGAGCGGATGATATACACGTGAGAACAGTACCACCTCATTCGTTGCATACCCCGTTTGGTGGCGTACCCGCTCCGATGATAATCGCTCGTGAAGCACCGTGAAGGCACTGTGGGTGTCGCCGCCCATCGCATGCAGAGCCTCCTCGCACTGTTCGGGGGAGACATTCAATAAGCCGAGATCGTGAAGTCGCGACATCAGCTCCTGTGTCGGCGACTCCTGCTTTTAGTGATATAGTGACAATACGTTAGACAGTCTCATCACTGGTCCATAGAAAGAAAATGGGGGAATCACCATCTTGGTTGGTGCAGCGTCGCTCAGCTCGCTGAACGTCTTCAGCCGCGTTGCTTCAAATGTGGTGATCCCCAAGCCGTTCAGGCTGTTGCGGTGCCCGCTCTCTCGGGTGAAGCTGTCGCGACCGAGAGCGATGCGAAGGCCATCACTCGCGACAGCACCTGTGGATTCGGGTGTGCGAATCGAAACCGAATCGGTCGCTTCAGCGGAACTTTCTCGCTGCTGGTACGAGGCTGGCGAGAGCACGCCCGCTGGACCAAGGTTCCCGAATAGGCTCGCCAGTGAAGACGGAATTGCCGGGGTTCCAGGAGCTTGCAAAACGGAAGAGCGAGGTGAGCTGAAGCCACCCGCTCGAGGCGACTCAACCGCGGGGTTTGGCGATATCAACGCCCGCGGAACTTCGCTCTCAGCAATCGACGTGATCAAGCGAAGCCCCTGCGCAGGCATGCGACTCCGAACTGAGTCCATCGGCTGCTGCCGGCTCCCACGATTCTGGATTTCAGCTGGACTCCGCGGCTCAATCGGAGCTGGACCGACAGCGCTCAGTGGTTGCTGGTACTCTTGCCCTTGGACCATGACGTTGCCGTCGGCGTGCTGCCCTTGGGATGTTGTGATAATAGGAGGTGGCGCCAGACGCGTCATCGCGGCGCTGCCGAGTGGCCCCGTTCCATGTCCTCCATGCGGGTGGCGGACTTGGAATTCGTACGTCACGAGCCCGCCGCGCGACAATATCAGCGAGATACGAGAGCCCGGCGTAATGCGGACGCTCGTTCCATGGACACGCACACCGTTGACGATCGTGCCGTTCTTGCTGAAGTCCTGCAGCTCAAAGTACTCCTCGGTGGCGCCTTCATTCTCGCGGCGCACGCGCCGAAGGTGGAAGTGGCGCCCACTTACGCTTCTGTCGTTGACGATGAGATCGCACGAGTCAGCGGCGCGGCCGACCCGCACGATCGGCGTGATCAAGTGGTACGGTGTGCAGTCGATGGCTGGCGACTGCGACGACCCGCCAGAGCCCGGTCCGCCGTCACTCTCGTTCAGCTGCGGTAGCGGGTGCAGCACGCCCCAAACGCCGTGAGGAAGCGAGCTCCCTAGCGCTCGTGCTCCATCGACTCGATCTCGATCGGACCGTTGCTGACCATTTTGTGAGCTGCCCGCACTCTTGTTGTTGAAAAATGACGGCGTGGATCCTTTCCGTGGAGACTGAATGGCGTCGAGTCCCCACGATAAGGCGTTCTGCTGCCCGAGCTTTCGCACAGCGTCGTCTCTGGTATCGGCTTCGTAGCAGTCCAGCGCGTCATCCACGACTCGTTCAATCTCCAGCAGCAGCTGGCGTTGCTTGACGCCAATCCAGCGAGTGTGCAGCGTGTCCACGATGCTCATAGCCGGCGGGCCCGCTGCCTCCAACGTAGCCAGCAGACTGCCGTTCTTGAGCGCGTCCTCAGCTGCGATGGTCTGTGCGATATTGGACAGAAGCTGGGTGTCGGCGTTGATCAATTCGCTGCTGAGGTGGGGTATTTGCTTTAGCAGCGTGCTCAACGCCATCGTCGCCTTCCACTGAATTTGCTTCGTGTACATGCGCAAGCGGTGCCCAAGAATGATCTGGACGCGCTTATTGTGGGGCTGCTCAAGCTCTGCGTAGGCCGCAGCCTCATCGGCGGATGGGAGCACCAGCACCGATAGTGATGAGATCACACCATCGAGACCGTCAAACATGTGAAGCAACGACGGCACGCGCTCCACGGCCTTAAGGCTCTTGACTAGGACGCTCCCAGCAGTCGCCTGGCCCTGTCGCGTGGGCTGCCAGAAGGATGAGCGCTCACGATCGACAAGGTTCACGTTCGCGACGAGCTCACCCCGCAGGTCCTTCTTGATGCTCGAGAGAACACCGATCTTGCCCCGGCTTTTGTGATCCGGGTCTTCGATGACCACGAGCGCGCCTTCACGCACACTCTCGACGTGGCCTCCTACGATGCTGACCGCAGCGAGAATTGCTGCCAGTGCGTCCAGGGAGTCTTTCGCTTTCTGCCACACAAGCAGCGCCTTCTTGTCTCGTTGCGTCTCGCGTGATGAAATCGCAGGCCCTTCTTCGTCGGACTTGTCGTCTTCGTTGACAGCATTGGGTGGCACGGACTCGTCGATCTCAGGTGATGCCGTCGTCGCTTCCGGCTTTCTCAGTGCGCCTTGCTGGGACGCCGCATCATTGAGCTGTTCGCATTCGACTGGCTCAATGCCCGGCGCTAAATCGGCGTTTTCCTCCTCCTCCGACGATGCTGCCACGCTAGAATAGTACTCGCACACCGAGTCCAGCAGCTCGCCGAGTTTGTCCGTCTTCGCAAGCGCCTTCGTGATGCTTGCGTTCACAGCGACTTTCCACGTCGGGTAGAGGGTCAGATAGCGCATCAAAGCGATGACCTCGGCGGATTTCGCCGCGGCAATGTGAGACTGCTCCAGCACATCCTCCGTGAGGATACCGGTGTTGCGGTCTTCGACCGACGCCAGTCCTTTCAAGCACTTCGCAGACTCACACAGCACCGAGCACGACTGTTCGATTCCCAACTCGTGGCTACACAGTCGAGGGCGAACGACAAGAGGACTGCCGACCAAGCGCATCAGCATCGTCAAAATGTCTGTGGACGACGGTCCCATCGCGAGCGCACCTCGAGCCTTGCGGTATACAGCGTTCACATGCGATACCGAGTGCATCGGGAACACGAGCATCGCGAGACGAATACAAATCGTGGCCGACGAGAGGTCTGACGTCTCCATGCCCTTCAGAATCTCGCTCAGCACGTCCTCGTTGGATGTCAGCACGGAACATAATTCGGCGTCCGCTGAGCCGCACGAGAGCAGAACCCACAGCGCTTGGTTGCGGAAGAAGTGGGGATACAACGGCTCCAGAGGGATCCGATCACAGCGCAGAATCACACCGAGAGTACCGGATTGTTGCGAGTGAACAATACACAGCGTTAGTAGGCCAACGCAAGCATTCCTCAGCGTTGTGCATGTGTCCAGTCGGCTGCCAAGTTTTTGGAGAGCCTCAGTGGACTCGCTCTTCAATTCACTTTGCAGCTCCCACAAATCTCCGAGGAGGAAATTGACGAGGCTTCGCTGCACCACTTCGCGTTGCTTGTCGTTGACGTTCATCGTGGTCTTCTTCGCGTTCTGCATGTCGCTATCCTTCAGCGATTGGTACAGCATCGCCCTCACCATCGCCCACGACGCGGCATGAAGCTTGAGTAGTGGTAGCTTCCGATGTATGCTTTCTCGTTTAATCTGTACCGGAGCAGGTTTCACCACGATTCCTCGCTGTTGGTTACGGTCGATCTCGGTCATCAACGACTCGTACAGCGCTTCGGAGGTGTTGTGGTCGGCGATATCCTTAGCCTGTGCGTGCTCATCCTTGTTCCTCTCCGGGTCACGTGACTGGTTGGAGCGACCCGTGAGGATGTACGAGCTGTAGAACCCAGCGGCGATGCAGGTCACTTCGTCATGTGAGAGCGAGTTCAGAGGAATCGGCAAAGGGAGATCAGCCGACGGCAGTGTCCGTGCACCGGCACCCAACTGGCCTTTGTTGTTGCGCCCGAAAACCATCACGCGACCGTTTACCAACAGGATCAACGTGTGGTAACAGCCGCAAGACGATCTCCGGATCCGTGAAGACAGCGGTAGTGGCACGTACTGTGGTGAGTTCTTGTGGTCCTTGCTACCGATACCGAGCTGGCCGTAATCGTTGCGCCCCCACGTGATGAGCTTGCCCTTGTCCGTGATCGCGACCGTGTGATAGTACCCACAGCTGACGTCAACTATCTTCTCGTCACTGTCGCCGATCGTAACTCGCACGAGTGTCGGTACTTTGACGTTCCGAGCATGGCCAAGGCCGAGTTGCCCGTAGTCGTTCTTGCCAAATGCGTACAGTTCGCCGCTAGCGGTGACGACGACTGTGTGATATAACCCACAGGCAACGCGAGTCGCGACTTGGCTGGAAAGCGCGTCCACAAGTTGCGGGGTGTGCTGGTGCTGCGTGTGGTCGAGCCCGAGCTGACCACAGTCGTTCATACCAAACGTGAGAAGTTCGCCCGCGCTAGTAATGACAGCGCTGTGGTGGTAGCTCACGGCCGCCGAAGTCACTGCGTACTTCTCGCGCAGTGACTCGATAAGACGAGGCGTGTGGCTCTTAGATATTGTCGATCCCAAGCCAAGCTGCCCACGATCATTGTATCCCCATGAGTACACGGACCCGTCGGCAGCGACTGCGAGCATGTGTTCACAGCCATTTGCCGCAGCGATCATCTCAATGGCGATTCCGCTGAGCGCACGAACCGGAGTCGCGACGAGAGCGCGCTCTTCGAACGTACCGTTACCGCACTGGCCACTCTTATTCAGACCGCACGTATACACAGTGCCGTCCTTCATCAGGACAGCCAATACCTCGTTTCCACCGGCAATATCGCGCACACTCTTGGTCGAGAAATACGGCACATGTTCGAGCTTCGTCGTCGAGTTGCAGTGGCCGAGACACAGCTCGCCGTAGTTGTTCTGCCCACACGAGAAGAGTTCGCAATCATCGAACCATATACTTGAACGATCGGACTTCACTCCTCGTACCAAGCTTCCTACCGCCACACCCGCATAGGACGAGTCCGCGGATATGGGGATGCTTCCCGAAGACGTTGGTTTGGGTCGCTTGAATGCGGCGAGTTGAGCTGTTAGACGCTCGACGCCCGCTTGTCTTGCCACACATAGCGCAAAGCTGTCGTCGCTCTCTCCGTCAGCGTCGACACCGATATGGGCAAAGTACGTCTCATCGAGAGAACCTCGATTGTCGTCGTAACACGAGGCACACATCTTGAACGAATCATCATCCTTCAGGGAGTAATACACACCATGAAGCGGTGAGACTTTGCACTCTTCACAAACTGCTGCGGTGACTGTGTTCTCGGCGTATGCAGGACCGTTATCCTTGTCGAAGGTTCCACAGAAGCCGACGTAGCCCAGGTCAATGTTCGAGCCAGACGCCGGGCAGAGCAGCTTCACGACAATGTATCGGCCTTGGACGGGGACGGCGAGTTGTTTCGCGACCTGGGCACAGCTTCCGTCCAGAACGAAGTACGCGACCGGAACGTGTTCGTTGCGATCACTTCGCATGCTAGCCGCTGGGAACGGGAGCGCTGCGAACTCCTCCGGCGTGAGGTCATCACAGTCTTGCAGTCGGTTCAGGTCAGGTACTGAACTGGTGACAAATACGACGGCGTGGCGGAGAGGACTGGAGTACCCCTGTCCCGGGCCGCGGATGCTGATGTAACTCAGGGAGAACGCGGTGTCAATCTCGTGGCGGAAGACAATGTTCACGTTCCGTCCCTTCGCTGAGCTGAACACCGTTGCGTCATCCAGCAGGCAGTTTCGCGCTGCATGCGACGCACTGAACTCGCCTCCGTCGCAACTATGGACCTGCATTTGCAGCACCTTGCCAACTTGGATGTCGTTTGACGACGACACGTGACAGTTCTCGCCGATACTCGCGCGGTGGAAGGCGTTATTGGGCAGTCCGGGCCTTGGTCGTGGGTGGAAGTTGACGCGGAAAATGGCACCATTGCAGAGCACCGACACAGCAGGAAGCAAGGGGCGTGTCAATGCCGAAAAGTCGAGCGTGCGACTCAGAGGCCCGGCCGAGTTCGGGTAGACGGTGACTTTCCCCTTGCCGAAATCGAAGAGCACCCCGAACGACCCCCAGGCGATCGCATCGTCAGGCCAGTTGGTCGAGACTTCGACTGCTTGCTGCTTGGAGCACGTGCCCTGCCCCTCGAAGTCGCTCGAGACCATACCGAACGACAAATTGCAGCGGCTGTCGCGACCACTCGAAAGAACCTGCACCTCGGCAAACACCATTTCGTTCTCGAAGCTTTGGTTTGCCACAATTGTCTCCACCACGTCTTCCGAGGTGCCGAAATCCCCAGCAATGACGGTCGTACCATCACCTGACAGGCGAAGCTGTTTTCCCTTCGTCTTCGCGTCGAGGCTGATCGTAGTTCCGTCGATTGGGCTCGCCACAAGGCATCCTGACACCACGGGGGCGGTGAATCGGAACCCGCTACTCGAAGCCCATACTTTCTCGGGGACGGGAGACAGCAGATTCCAGAAAATCTCGGCACCACATATGCCGAGTGCGGGGTACACCCCACGGCTGACTGAGAAGTCCAACTTCGAGTCCAATGCGACAGCCTTGACACGCTTCGAATCGAAGTAGTACTCCAGCTTTCTCTCGTCGCAATCCAGCACCACTCCGATCGTACAGCCGGAACGATAGTAGAGGCTTTGTCCGTGCGAGTACCCTGCCTCGTGAACACTCGGGATCTCTCTGAATAGAAGAACTCCGTAGCCTGGACTCTCCGGTTGCATCTGGTTCAGGTCGTCCGAGTTCGACGCCAGCCCGACAAATACAGGATGCTCGTCTTGCGCGACGATCGAAACCTCCCAGTACCAGCGCCCTCGATATACTGGATGGTAGAACACGGCCATTCCTCCCGTGTCACTCGTGAGCTTCAGTTGACGTAGATCTGTTCTGATCGTAACTGATCGCGCGCAGATGATCCTTGGGCACCGCTGACCCACACCTGCAGGAATAATTGCCACGTTGTCTCCGCCGGGCATTTCTGAAAGCGGGTCTTCCGAGAAGTCCAGCTCCAACGTGGTCTTCCAGCTCTTCCAACTGGATAACTCCATGATGAGCGGCAAGAAGTTGATCCGGTTGATGTCTTCCCAGTCGTCAGGGCGGTACGGGATACTGCACGCCTCAAATATCTGCATGATTTCATGCACGACGAGGTGAACATGGGATGACAGCGACTTGAGCTGCGATCTTGCCGCGACTCCCTTTTCAACCAACCCCCGTACACCCCCGATGTGGTCCGTGGCGATAGCCAACAGATTTGCCAACAGCGTAAAGAACTCGTCGCGAATTTTCTGTGCCAAGGGTGACCCTACGAACTCGAGCATCTCCAGATAGTGCACTTTCTCGATTGCCACTGTAGCATCAGCACGGTCGCCTTGGCGAATGAGCCGCTTGAAAGCAGTCGATAACGCGGGAATGATGCTGAGTCGGCACGTCGGATTGGACTGTGTACAAGTCAGCAGTCGAGAGAATATCTTTAAGCCGCTCAATCGTTGCTGCCCGCGTTCTCTGTGTGCCCTCAGCACCGCCAGGACTCGCTCATCCAGCTCCTGTAGGTGACTCTCCTTCTCAATTGTGACATCGTTCTGGGTCGATGTCTTTGGTTTCCCTGAATACTGCAAGAATGCAAAGATGTCTGCTTGGATCCGTTCATCTTCGTCTTCGATGGTATCCATCGACTTTAGATCCATCAGCAGCTTGAGTTGCTGGGCCGCCTGCTCGTTCTCGTCGTCCGATTTACTCTCATCGGCTGGGGAAGGCTTCAGAAGCTCTGTGAAAGACGTTAGTTCAGACATCTATCCCTTGTAGGACTCCAGTGTGCACACGCACCGTAGTTAACAGCAGCGGATACACCCGGAAGAAGCTTGAATGCAGTTGAAACCGGAACAGAAGTCGCTGGAACTGGAGCGAGCTGGAGTAACAGCAGCCCTCGACGGATGACTGGCTCACAAACTGCGCCGTAAAGTGCGTGCTGGCGTTCCTTTATGGACGCCTCTGAGAACGTCACATCTGGAGATCCTCGTTCGCCTGCTAACTTCTGCTGCTCTCGCACGACCCTGTTTATCCACAAAGGCAAGTTAGCAAAAATCGATCACAGGATGAATGCGACCAGACGTACCAACGGCGGAGCTGAAGGGCAGAACGCCACGAGTCAACTACTGACTCGGTTGGAGAGCCATCCTTGGCAAGCCCACCATTGACGTAGGAGGCATTACTGTGCTTGAGGAGCACAGCAAACGTCACACGGACGGCCTTGTCCACAGCTTCAATGCTTCCACTCTTTTCCAGCGCAGCCTCGACACTGTCCTGGCGCTTCAAACGCACGGCCAGTAATTTCGGTTTGGCGCCTGTACGGACAGTTCCTGGGTCCAGCGCAAGTTTCACCTTTTCTACGAGTTTCCTTCCGGCGCCAACTCCTTGGACAATCTGGTGCAAGAGAAGGCTATTGCGGTGTTCATCATCAGAAGCATCGGACAAGCGGGCGGGCACCGGTTGCGAGGCCAGACCCCGCGTGAATTCACACGATAATCCACCACGAAGAAGAGCCGAATGGATCCAGCGAGGATCAAGAGTATCGTCCTCTTCAGTTGCCTGCGACCCGATGACGAGAGCGGACGCGTAGTGACTTCCGAGCCAGATGAGAACCTTGTGCATATCTCGAAGCCACGATACACTGGAATCTGCATTGAATGGGGAGCTCATTGATGCACCAAACGCACGCGAAGCCTTCCTCGTTTGCACCGGTGCCGGTGGAGGTAGTGCTGAGCTGTCAGACATAATGTCCACAGTATTGTCCTGTTCGGTGTGAACGTGCTGGGAAAGTACCATCGCGCTGGGTGCGAACGACAACGCGGATGGGTCGATCTGCCTTAGCTTCGTGACGTCATGGGGTAGCTCAATGCCTCGAGGGACGCCAATCAAAAAACTAGACTGTCCAAAAAGTTTCACCAGCTCGGATGGTAACCGAACGCGGTAGAGTTCACCAGCTGAGCTCTGCAGATCCGTAGCAGGTCCGTGCCGTGCGCGAACAAATTCACAACCAAGCGACTTTTTCCAAATCGCACGAACAACGTCCTCAAACTTCAACGCAGCCGAATGCGGCAGGCTAATTGCCGCGCTCAGTTCCTTCGACACACGAACTCGAGTGGCAGCTTTCGAAGTTAAGATTGACACAGAAGGTGCTGCTGCGCGAGAATCGCCGTCTCGTCGGGCGGCTTGAGACGAGTGCGATGACTGGTACTCGAACGGCTCAATGCTGGATAGAACTGTGTGAACTCGGAGCAACACTTCTTCCAAGTGCGGCCAGAACTCCTTGAAGGCCACGGGGAATGCCTCTCGCACACTCGGAAGGGAGCCAATGCTCAGGAGTACGAACAGTAGTAGCTTCCCCGCAAACGAGTGCTGGATGAGACTGGGAAGAAATTGAATTTGATCAGGAAGCATGTTCGCACCTCGCCCAAGGAGTTGCCCGAAATACGACACGAGCTTCACACTCACACTCAGCAACATCGACCAACCACGTTGAGTGGAGTACGAGCACCAATACACCCCGGCACGCAGAAGCACATTAAGACACTTGAACTCGCTGGAAGAATCGAGATCACCGAGCTTCTTGACTAACAGACTCGGAGTAGCGACCGCATCTGTTGAGTCGAGAATGGTCTTCGTCCGTACCCACAAAGAATGCAGAAGAGTAGAGGCAAACTGGGCAACAATCGCAGGAGCCTCAAAGGCTAACGAATCGGCACTCGTCGAAACTTCACTCATCAACTGGAACAACATCCTCGGTGAGGTGAAGCACGGCACGAGCATCGGCACGAGCAGTTTCTTCGTCGGGTCTGCGTCTGAAGGGTCTTGCATGAGCTTATTCATCACTTCGATTCGATCCAACAAAGACGGGAACAGCGTCGAGAACCCATGGTAAATCGCGGCGGCAGTTTCTTGCTTGACAGCTCGGTAGAACCATGCAATCTCCCCTACCAGAAGGGCTTTCGGCGTGTGTTCGGCGACCTTGAAAAGAATCTCGCGCAAGCAAAAGAGAGTTCCACCGGACTGGATTGATCTTGGTAGAAGCCCCACTTCGGCTGGATCAATACTACTCCGTGCAAGCTTGACACCAAATGAACGTTAGAATCATCTACACATCATCAGCGCAGAAAAATACAAATCTCACCTCGAAGAAGTTGAGTTTGAGCAGTCGAACCACCACAAGGATAGGATACAGCACATGGACGACCACACCCGAGCCAATTGGTGAGAGACCAGGCTCGTCAACATCCATACCGTTGTCAAGAGCTGAGGCCAGTTTGGCTAGCAGACTCAGCAACGCGGCAAACGTCTGCTCCTTCGGATCGACACATAGTGTTCGGTACGAGCATCGGGAGAGTTGAATTGTGTCCATGTCTTCACCCGGAATATCGTTGCCTGCGAGGCGATCGAGGTGTGACAAGACGCAGACGCCCGTGTCCAGAGCAACAGGGACGCATTGCTGATTCGTTCTTCCTGTGCCCGCCGTGCATTTTGCGCGCAACGTTCCAAGAATGACCGACGACTTCCCACTCGTAGCAACACTTTTCGCTGGATCCTCAGTGAACGCACGAGACGAATCCACTGCAACAATTTCTCTGACACTGTTGGAAACTACCACCGAGCCACCAATGCGCATCGCTCCACCGAATAGAAGCATCTGTGGTGAGGCGCGACCTGACAACGATCCCGCTTCGCATGTTGCGTTTGGTAGTGCCGTCGGTGAGCCTAGAGGCACGACGAGCGTAGCTGAGGTGTATCCCTCCACATCTGCTTCACACGCGATCTCGATGGAGTTCCATTTGTGCGATGTGACGTTGTAGCACCACAAATCACGAAGCCATTGTCCGGATTGGGGGCTCCCACCGAAT
>JAADVV010000362.1:0-17690 GCA_023335905.1 Pythium pyrilobum | reverse complement strand
CGTTCGTCACGGAGACCGTGCACGTTGCCTTGGCCGTCAGCGGTAGTGCACTCGCATCCCGCACTTGCACTATGAGCACGTAACTCTGCACTGCCTCAAAGTCTAGCGCAGCGCCAATCGACACAGCCCCGGACTGGGTGTTGATAACAAACACGGGTGGATCCGTTCCACCCGCTGGGAACACGCTCGCGATGGAGTACCGCAGTGTGCCAAATACCGTCGTGTTCAGATCCGGGTCGCTAGCGTTCGCCGTGAGCAGCGTCGTGCCCACAGCGACACTCTCGGAGACGCTGACGCTGGTAGGGAACTTGGCGAAGCTCTGTTGCTCGTTGACGTCCACGATGTGGACCACCACGGGGACCGTCGACGTGAGCTTGGCCGGGTCGGACACGTTCAGCATGAAGCTGTAGTTGCTCTTGGCCTCGAAGTCCAGCGTCTTGACGAGGTAGAGCCTCGCGCATGCCATCTGGCTAGCGTCGCACGTCTCCACACGCACCGCGAACGGCGCGCACTCAGCGGTGCCGTTGGCGCACCACAGGGAGTACGTGAGCTTGGCCCCGTCGCCCTCGTCGGGATCAGTCGCAGTGATGCACCGCGGTGCCGTGGTCTGCAGCGGCGTGTTCTCTAACATCTCAATGTGGATGACGGTCTCATTGAACACGGGCTTCTCATTCACGTTGGCGACCAGCACTTTGAAGTCCTTGACAGCACACATCATGGACGGATCACACGCGACGGCCGTGCACGCGTAGCTGCGCTGGCGCTCGTAGTCGAGGCTCTGGCTCGAGCGCAGCGTGAGCTTACCGTCGGAGACGCCGATCCCGAACGTGTCGGCGCAGACCGTGTCGGCTTTCGACTGCAGCGAGTACGCCATGACGTCCTTGTCCGGCTCCGTCACGTAGCTCGCCAGCGGCAGCGAGCCGACCTGCGTGAGCGGCGCCACGTTCTCGAAGATCGTGAGTGACTCGGGTGTGGTTGCCGCCCACACGGGAGCGAAATTCGACTTGGTCGTCTGGATCTGGACGACGGCGCTCGTCGAGCACCGCTGCGAGTCGGCGACGTTAATGGTCGCCGAGTACACGACGGGAAACACGAGCTCGCTGTCGAGCAGAGCCCGCGCGACGTACAGCTGTCCGGACTGCGCGTTGATCTCCACGAGGCCGGCGGGGGCATCGCAGTCGGTGATCACGTACGTCAAGTAGTCGCCGACGTCTTGGTCGCGTCCTGGCAGCGGGAAGCCGATGAGTGTGGCACGCGGCGACCGCTCGCGGATCATGAAGCGCTGGTCCGCGAGCGTCGGGCAGTCGTTCGCGTCCGCGACGAGCACGGTCATGTTCGCGCTCGCCTCAAGCCCTGCGTTGTCGACGGCTTGGACTGGCACTACGTATCGCGACTTGGTCTCGTAGTCGATCACTGCATTTGATGGAAGCTGCAAGATCACGCTGGTGTTGATACACAGCGTCGATGGGAGAAGCTCGATCTCGCCCGACGGCAGCACGTACGCGAGCTCGTACACGGAGCTGCCCACGATCGAGTAGGACGCGCACGAGCCGGCGTCGGCGTCCGGATCGCTCGCCTGGAAAGTGCACGCCGCAGAGGGGGCCACAGAGGTGACGGCGACCGTGTTCTCCACGATGGCGCAGCTCATAAAACTCAGCGACGGCGGTTCTGCAACGTCACCCACGCTGATTGTGACGACGTTGAACCCGCACAGACCGACGGCAACGGCGTCGCACACGCGGATGGACAGATCAAAGCTCGTGAGGTCGGTCTCGTAGTCGAGTGGCCGCGTGGTGCGCAGCACGCCCGTCTTGCCGTCCACTATGAACGGCGCGGCAGTGTCGAGCAGCTCGACGACGTTGCTCGCGCCGGCGTCAGGGTCTGAATATGCGACGGCCATCACCATCGTCCCCGCCGCCTTGTTCTCGCTCACGGACGCCGTCTGGCCGGCGGCGACTACCGAAGGCTCGTTCACGTCCAGCACGCTGACCGGGATCGTCGCGTTCGTCGTCCACTGGCCGTCCGAGTACACGACTTGGAGTTGATACAGCGCTTGGGTCTCGAAATCGAGCGGGCGCCTCGTGAGTATCTGGCCGTCATCGCGGATCGCAAACTCGGCCGCGTCGCCGTCGGAGACGCCGCCTATGATGCGGAAGAACGCCGAGCCGTTCGTGCCGTCCAGGTCGACGATCTGTAGCGGCTTGCCCACCGGCGTGGCCGCTGCGAGGTTCTCTGATACATTCAACGCGACGGCGACGATCGTTGGCGGCTCGTTCACGTTCACGACCGAGACGCGCGTGACGACGGACGTCGTCAGCGGGTTGCAATGGCTCGTGTTCAAGCTTTTGCCGACCACGAGACACGGCGCGATGCCCCGGTCGGTCACTGTGAACTTGACGACGATGAACGGTAGCGTCTCGTAGTCGAACGCGACCGCCGCCGTGACCAGTCCGTCTACACTCACCAGCAGCGATGCCGACGCGTTCGACGCGAACTGAAGCTGCGACCCCGACTGGCGGTCCGGGTCCGAGGCCACGAGCTGTCCGACCATCGTCCCGCGGACAGCGTTCTCCAGGATGGACAGGCTCGCGATCGCGGCATACTCGGGCGGCTCGTTCACGTCCACGATGCTGACCACAACGATGGCCGTGTCGGTCAGCGAGGTCGGGTACCCGGGGTCGCTCACGCGGATGTCCACCGAGTAACTCGACTGCGTCTCGTAGTCGAGCGTCGCCCACTGCACGCTGAGCTGGCCCGAGCACGACTCGAGCCGGAACGGAAGCGCGCCGTTGTCCTTCGTGATGAGCTCGTACCGCAAGTAGCTCGTCTGGCCCTTGTCCGGGTCGGTCGCTCGGATCGGGTACCCGACGGCCGTCCCCACCGCCGCGTTCTCGTACACGGAGAAGTAGTAGATCGCCTGCTCGAAGCTCGGCGGCTCGTTCACGTCGAGAATGTCGATGCGCAGCTGCGTCTCCGCGTACAACCCGAACGAGTCCGTTGCGCGGACCAGCACGAGCAGGTAGGGCGTCGTCTCAGAGTCGAACACGATCGGGCTCGCGACGCTGAGATTGCCGGACGGCGTGAGCGCCACGTCGGTCGATGGGAACGCGAGCGAGAAGGTCAGCGAGTCGCGAAAGTCCGGGTCTCTCGCTGTGACCAGGCCTATCCACGAGCCGGCCGTCGGGTTCTCCTGGATCACAAATGCAGAACTCGTGAGCTGAGGTGGTTCGTTCTCGTCGTCGACAAACATTGTGAGCGTCGCCTCGCTGCGCAGGCCACCGCTGTCCGACACGGAGACCGTGAAGGACAAGCGTGGCGGCTGCAGCGCCTCGTAGTCGAGCACGGCGCTGTCCGCGACGGTGACAACGCCGGTCGACGGAGAGATGTCGAAGTACTGGCTTTGGCGGCCGTGGATCTCGAACGCGAGGCTCGCGGGCACGGCGCCGAATACCATGTACTCGCTCACGGCGTCGCTGGTCAGCGTGACCGTCGCGGCGGACGCGAATTGCTGCGTGTACACGTCGTAGGACAGCGTCGTCGACGAGCTCTGCGCGGTTGCAGTAGTGTCTGCTTGGAGCGTGAAGCCCGTCTTTGTCACCCAGGACGGCACAGGGCTGTCCTGGTCGATGAGAACGAAGAGCGTGCCAGCGCTGGCGATGCTCAGCGTGGAGTTGACGGGAAGCGGCGACGCGGAGCTGAAGGTCGTCACGACAAACGCGCCGGTCGCGAGCGTGTCTGGCAGCGCCATCCACTGCGAGTCGTCGCCTGCGTTCGAGAACAGTGGCGACCGCAATCCCAGGCGAGCCACACGCGTCGTAGAGCTCGCCACTGGCGACACCATCGTGAGAAACTGCGCGTCATCGCGCTCGGGATCGTTCGCTCGAATCACACCAACGACGGTGCCACCGCCAGAATTCTCCGTCACGCGAAGCGCCTGGTCCGCGATGGCAGGAGCCTCGTTCACGTTCATGACGACAAGGTGGAGCGTGGCGATAGCCGCCGCGATGCCGTCGCTGCACTGAACCTTCAGCGCGTACGCTCGACGGGTCTCAAAGTCGAGGAACGACCGGTCGACGTGGACGTTGCCCGTCTTGTTCTCCACGGTGATAAACGCCGTGGCGTCGCACGCGAGCAGCGCGTACTGCAGCTGCGAGCCAAAGTCCTCATCGGTACACGACAGCGAGCCGGCCGTGACGAGCGTGGCCACCGACGGATCGACCGACGACGTGGCATATTCGGCGACAAAGAACGTCGCGTTCTGCAGCACCGGTGGGTCGTTCTCGTTGCGAATCTCGACCGTGACGTTCGCCATCGTCTTGAGCCCGCCCTTGTCGGCGACCGTGACTTGCATCCAATGCCTCGCCTGGGCCTCGTAGTTGAGGTTCGTCGTATTCGCGAGCGTGACCTGTCCGTCCGTGGACCGCACGGCAAACGTTCCGTTCGGGAATTGGCTCAGCACTGTGTATGTGAGCACGTCGCCGCGATCTTCGTCGCCTGCGTCGACGTAGCCAGCGACAGTCCCAACGCTCGCGAGCTCGCCGATCGACAGCGACGAGTTGATGCGGACCACAGGCGCCTCGTTGACGTCCACGACCGAGATGACGACGCTTCCCGTGCACGCGAGTGACGGGCCCGACGTCGGCACGTCGTTCGACTGGTACGTGAAGCGGTACTCGCTCAGCACCTCAAAGTTGGCGTAGCTGGACAACGATCCCGAGCGGAACGAGATGGTGCCTGTGACGTAGTCGATCGTAAATGACAGCGTGGAAGCCTGCGGATCCGTGGTGGTCTCCACTAGCTGGTACACGTGGCTCTGTCCGGCGTCGGGGTCGCTCGCCACGGCCTGACACAGCCCCGTGGAGCCTGGGAGTCCCCACTGGATCGTCGGCGCGTTTTCGACCACCCAGCACTGCAGCATCGGACACACGGGCGGCTCGTTGTCGTTCAGCACCGTGAGCCGCACGCGCGTGAACGCCATCAGCCCGTCACGGTCCGTCGCCGTCACGCTGAGGTTGTACTCGGCCTTGGTATCCACGTCGAGCAGTCGCTGCTGCCGCAGGGACAGCACGCCGTTCGACGAGTCCATCGTAAACAGTGACGTGACGTTCTGCCCGTCCGAGATGTCGACCGCGTCCAGCGAGTACGTGACCACGTCACCGTTGTCGACGTCGGTCGCCCGCACGATGCCGATCATGGAGCCGCTCTCAGCCAGCTCGTGGACCGCGAAGCGGTACAGATCGAACACAAACACCGGTGGCTCGGGCATGTCACGGATTTGGAGCGAGAACTCGACTGGAGGCGTCGACACGTTGGTCGCCGTGGTGACCATGACACCTCGAATGGTCAGGTGGGGCACTAGACCGGGCTGCAGCGCCTGTAGCTGCTCAAAGTCACAGCTCGTCGTGGTGGTCACGACCGTACCGTCCGCCTGGATGGCAACGGCACCAGCGATCGGCTTGGACTCGAGCATCACGAACGTGAACGGGTCGCCCTCCGGGTCCACGCCTAGGAGAAGCCCGACGGTGACACCGGGCGACGCGTTCTCGGCGAGCTGCAGCTGCTGGACCGACGTCGCAACGAGGCTCGGCGGCTCGTCGACGTTCAGAACGTACAGCACGACGTCGACAGCGTCCGAAAGGAAGCCCGCGCCAGTGTCCGAGACGACGAGCTGGAATCGGTACACGCGCTGCCGCTCGTAGTCGAGCGACTCGTTGGACATGACGAGATCGCACGCACGGCCGTCGGCCAATGGAACGACGCGCGCCACCGAGGTCAGGTTGCTCGCCACTGTGAAGAAGAGCCGCTGGCCGCTTGCGTCTGGGTCGCTCGCAGTGATGCGCTGAATCAATGACCCCGACACTGAATTCTCCTCGATGAACAGACAGAGCTGCTCGTTCGCGTCCGCGCGGTCGCGCATCACGTCGTCTCGCGCGTGGACATAGCAGTTGCGGGGCAGCACGGGGGCCTCATTCACGTCCTCGATCGAGATCTGGACGAGCGTCGTCGCTGTGTTCCCCGCCGAGTCGGTGGCCACTATCGATAACTCGTACGAGGGCTGGTTCTCGAAGTCAAACGCTTGGCTCGTTCGCAGCTGTCCGCTCTGCGTATCGATTTGGAACGGAGGCAGCGCGCGCGGTGCCGACCCATTCTTCGGCGGCGGCTCTACATAGATCGCGTACGTGAGCGTATCGTAGGCGTCTTGGTCGGTCGCGGCCACTGGCTCTCCGACGAACGACAGGACGGGTGAGTTCTCGGGGACGGACCGCTTCGAGATAGCGGCGATCGTCGGCGGCTCGTTCACGTCCAGCACGTCGACGACCACGAGACACGTCGACGCGAGCGATGACACGGTCTTGGAGACCCCGTCTGCGCCGTAGTCGACAAAGGTGTCGGCGATCCGCAGCCGCAGCGCGTACTGACTCCTCATTTCGTAGTCGAGTCGGCCACTTTCGCGGACGCGCAGTGCAAATTGGTCGTTATAGCTGTTGGCAGCAATTTCGAACACGCCAAATGCCGGGTCTGTGCCGTCGTTTGTGATCTCAAATGCTGTGATCTTGTTCTTGGCCTTCGAGTCGGGATCGCTCCATCGCAGTGTGCCGACCGTCGTGCCTGTTACCGAGTTCTCCGGAACGGAGAGTGTGAGATCGAAGCACGTCGGCATCTCGTCCACATCGAGCACGTTCACGACCACTGGGCTGGCGGTCGTCGCGGAGAGGCCCTTGCGGTCGCGGACACGCACGGTCAACTCGTACCGCGCATTCGTCTCATAGTCGAGCGAATGGAGAGGATCGAGCGCGAGGCGGATCTCCCCATCGCATGAATGCATCGAGAAGAGATCCACCGACACGCCGCTCGCGTCCACCGCTTTGGCGATCTCGTACGTGAGAATGTCGTACGCGTCGGGGTCATACGCGCCGCTCAGCACGCCGACCGCCGAGCCGACCGTCGCGTTCTCGTAGACGTACATCGGCTTCTGTGTCGCCGGCAGAATCGGCGGCTCGTTGACGTCCAGCACGTTGATGCGCACGATTGCGCTCGACGTGAGAAGGCCGCTCGATGAGTCGGTCGCGACGACCACGAGATCGTGTACTGGGGTCGTCTCGTAGTCGAGGAAGCTGGCCACCTCGATGTGGCCGTCCGCAGAGGAGATCGAGAAGTACTTCGACACGTTCGTGGTGGAGCTCATTGTCAGCGTCACCGTGTCGTTTTCCGGGTCCCAGAAGGAGACTCGGGCGCCCAGCGTGAGCCCGTCGGGCGTCGACGACACGCCGCTGTGGATCGCCGCCGACTCCAACATCCAGAACGTCGCTGGGTTGACCTGTGGCGGCTCGTTCACGTCCTCGATCTGGACGACGACGTCGCCAAAGCAGCTCAGTCCTCCACCGTCCGTGGCCTCCACAATCACGGAGATATACTTGGTCCGCTCGTAGTCCACAGGGGAGACCACCACGACCTCGCCCGTCGTCGTGTTGATCGCCAACACGTTGTGGATCGCAGACGATACATCCTCGATGAGGGAATAACGAAGCCGGCTCCACACGGACTGGTCGCCGCTCGCGTACCCGTCCGGGTCGGCCGCGATGACGTAACCAGCAGAGCCCACGGCGTTCTCGCTGATTGACAAGGACATGGCGGCGCTGCTGCTCGCGGCGAACTCGCAGGCTTCGTTCACGTCTGTGAGCAGTACGACGATGTCTTTCGTCACGCGCTTTGCCGGTGATCCGTTGTCTCCGATGGCGACACTCACCGTGACGGATCGCACGAGCTCGTAGTCGAAGGCGCTGCTATCGCGGACAATGGTCTCGCCTGTGGACGAGGACAGCGCCACCACGTCGTTCTGAGTGCGGCCCACAGTGGAGTTGTCGCGCAGCACGAGTGTCGTCGCGACGAGAGAGAATGCGTGCGTCTGGCCAAAGTCTTCATCCGTCCAGGAGAGCACGCCGATGCGGGTTCCGTTGGGCACGTTCTCAGCCACGCTTAGTTGAGACGTCACGATCACGGGGGCGTCGTTCCGGTCCAGCACGACGACAGTGACGGTAGACGTCGCGCTCAGTCCGCCGCTGTCGGTCGCAGTAAACGCCAGCGGATACAGTGACGTTGCCTCGTAGTCGAGCGGCACGAGCGTGTAGATCACGCCGGTCGACGACTGGACGCCGAACGTGTGTGTGTCGTCGCGAAGCGCGTACGTGAGCGTGTCGGACGCGTCCGGGTCCGACGCGATCAGCGAGCCGTTGAAAATGCGGGCCAGATTGGACCACGCAAACAGCGACGACGACGTGGTCACGTCTTCCGGGATGTACACGACCGTGGCGTTCACGCGAGGCGGCTCGTTGACGTCGCTGACGTCGACGTGCACGCTCGCGAAGGCGCAGAGCCCGCCAGGCCCGTTGTCGGTCGCGCTCACCGTCAGGTCATAGCTTGGCTGGCGCTCGAAATCCAGCGCCGCTGAGTTGGCCACGAGCAGGTTGCCGCTTCCGTTCACTGAGGTCATGGAAAAGGTATCCAGCGTGTTGCCGTCGATGATGGCGTACGCGAGCGACTTGTTCTGGAAGATGTCCGAGTCGATCGCGACGACTGTGCCCACGACCGTCTGGCTCGGCGCGTTTTCGTTGGTCTTGAACGTGTACTTGAGTGCATTGAACACGGGCGGCTCGTTCGAGTCGATCACGTCGACGATTAGTGTGGCCACATCCTGGAGTCCCCACTGGTCGACCACGACGACCGACGTTGCATATGACTGCACCGTCTCGTAGTCGAGCACGGACGCTGACGTCAGCTTTAACGCTCCAGACAGCAACAGCGTGAACGGGATTGCCGAACCACTATCTGTCGCATTCCAGCGGAACGAGAGGCTGCTGCTCGCGTCTGGGTCGCTCGCCGTCAGGTACCCGAGCAGCGTCGCGGCCGCCGCGTTCTCCGCGACGCTCATCGTAAACACAGACGATGAGAACACCGGTGGTTCGTTCACATCCAGCACGACGATCTCGACGTCGATGCGCTGGCTAGCTGCGTCGAAGTCGCTCATCATTCCAGCGATCACCACGGTGACCATGCAGTTGGTCTGGGTCTCATAGTCAAACTGGCCACGCGCGAGTGAGAGCTGACCGCACGAATCAACTGCCACTTCGATCGTCGACGTACACGAGCTGGACAGCACCTGGAGAGACGCGGCGCTGCTGCATGTCGTCGATAAGCCCTTGAGGTGCTCTTCGTCCAACACGTACGCACCTAACGGTGATCCAACGGCGCTGTTCAGCGAGACGTTCTCGTAGACGGTGAATCGAATCGTGTCGCGCGTGAACCGAGGCGGTTCGTACACATTGCGGAGCACGACGGTGAGCCTTGCTTTGTCGTGCAGCCCGAGGGCGTCCTCGACGCACACATCAACCCACAGCGACGGCTGCGCCTCGTAGTTGAGAACTGACGGACTCAGCACGACAACCTGCGCGGCGCTTTCGCCGTGGCGGCTCTCGACCGTGAATGTGTTTGCATGGCTCTGCCCGCACTCCCAGTACGTGAGCGTGTCGCGAACGTCCGGGTCGACGGCATTGACGCCCGCGACGAACGTTCCGCTGGGCGAGTTCTCGTCGAGGGTCACGTCAGCCAGCGTATCAAACACGGGCGGCTCGTTCACGTCCACCACTCGCACGACGCCCTGCGCACGAGCGGAGAGCGATCCGTCGGTGATCTCCACTTCCAGCAGGAAGAAGTTGCGCGCTGCATTTTCAAAGTCGAGGACGCAGCCGTTTGCGACCTCGAGCTGGCCCGACGTCGCGTCGACAGTGAAGCAGGACGAGCTCGACACGTTGTCGCGGTCGGCTTGCAACGCCAGCGCGTACCGCAGCACTGTACCGGCGTCGACGTCGCTCGCGTTCACGGGCGACCCGACAACAGTGCCCGCTGGTGAATTCTCGGCGATCGTAAAATTGAACGCCTCGATCGTTGGCGCTTCGTTGACGTTGGTGACCTGGATGACAAACTCGGACTCTGCGCGGAGTCCCCCGTGGTCGACGACCGACACAGTCAGTCGGTGTTCGCTCGCGGTCTCAAAGTCGAGCTGCTTCTGCAGGCTGACCACGCCCGTAACAGCGTCAATCCGGAAGACGCCGCCGCCGTTCCCGCTTGAAATCGCAAACGCGAAGATCTCGTGCGCGATCTCCGGGTCCACGACGACGGAGCGGAGACGGAGACCCAGCTTCGCCTGGAGCGGGTAGTTCTCCGGCACGCTGACGTGCTGTGAGCCGAGCTGCGGCGGCTCATTCACGTCGTTGACGTTGATGGTCACTGTCGCGGTCGCCAATAGGCCACCAGCGTCTGTTGCCTGAATTATCAGCGTGTACGACGCGATGGCCTCGAAGTCGAGCCCCGTTACGAGCTGGGAGAGCTGGCCGCTCGTCCGGTCGATCGCAAACGTCGTCGCGGCTGCGTTCTGGTGGAGCTGCGTGCTCTCCGACATGATGCTATAGACGATCGAGTCGCCGCGGTCCGGATCAGCCGCTTGGAGAACTGGCACCAGCGTCGTGCCGGTAGGTAGATTCTCGTCGATGGCGTAGCTTGACTTCGTGGTCGCGAACACCGGCGCCTCATTCACGTCGCGGACTCGAACGGTCAGCGTGCTGGGAAGACTTTGCGCACCACGACTATCCACCGCGATAAATCGAATCGTGTAGGTGGTGGTCGCCTCATAGTCGAGCAATGCGGTGCCTGTGAACACGACCTTCAAGTCGCTGGAGATCGTAAACTCCCCAAGGCTACTCTGGATCTGGATGGAGACACTATCGGGGGATCCGTCTGCCAGAAGGTCTGGGTCAAACAATGCGATGGAGCCGTTCGCGATGGTGCCAGTAGCAACGTTCTCGTCGATCTCAAACACGGACAAAGGCAGTATGGACGGCGCCTCGTTCACGTCGCGAATATAAATGGTGATACGCTGCCAGGGAGACGCGAGCCCCCCGCCATCCACGGCTCGAACCGTAAGCTGACAGCTCTTGGCGAGCTCGTAGTCTACGTGGTCCGGCTGCGAGACGACAACCTGGCCTCCAACGGCGACTCGGAATGGGCAAGGCATCGATGGGGCACTATCATGGGGTTGTGATTCCCATGTATGCTGACCCCACGACGCGTTTGCCGACGACGCAGACTTGTCTTCGTCCGCAGCGACAAGCTGGCACACCGAGGCGTTGAGGAACTGAGCGCGCGCGGCGACATCCAGCATGTACGGGATCTCTTGCGTCTCGCAGGTCACAGGTGAGACCGTCGTCGGTGCGTCGTTGCCGTCCAGCACTTTGAGAGTAACTGTGCCGCAAGACTGCAGCGGCGGCGAGCCGCGGTCGGAGGCGCACACGCCTAGACCGAGGACCGGAGAGACTTCGTAGTCAAGACCACGATCACTGCGCAAGCTGATGGTCCCACTGGAGGGATCGATAGTGAAGCCGTCGGTGGGTGTCGCCGAGTTCCTGCTTGAGAAGGCGAACGTGATCGTCCCATTCAGAGTGGACGCTGTGTCTGGATCGAAGCCGCTTGCAATACATATCGCCGTCCCCACAGCAGCATCTTCTGCGACAAAGCACACGACGTCGTTCACGACGGGCGCTTCGTTCACGTCCTCGATGTCCACAACCAGAATGGATACGCTTGAGCGGCCGCCTTTATCGAAGACCACGACGCTCAACTCGTAGTGGCTCCGCGTCTCGTAGTCGAGAAGCTCAGCGATGGCAGAGGTCTGGCCAGTGGTTGCATCAATGCTAAACACGGACGGGATGGGGTTGCCGTTCGCGATCTGGAACTGAGCGGTATCGTTGGTGTCGCCATCGGTGAACGGAATGACTCCGTCAGGAAGCTGTACAAGAGTCACTTCGAAGGCAGACAACATCATTAGCTAAGACGCGCTCGAGCCGCAACAAGAACAAAAACGAACCTTCGTTGACGACGACCTCCAGCACGGGGGCTCGGCTGACGCCGAGATCGAACGAACCCACCTCACCGACACCACTGCCGAGAATCAACAGCTTGACTTGCTTCGCCCCCGTCAGGTCGTCGAGGGACGCTGCAACGAGGCTGGATATGTCGGGACTGCGTAACAGAACTCCCGCTGCCACACCACTCGTCCATCGAATGGCGTCCGAGGAAGCGAAGCTGTCCACTGACAGCGTCGAAGACGCCGCACTGATCGAGGATTTCAAGGAGTGGATCTGGAGATCCAGCGGACCGACTTGGCCGGACGGAACGGTGAACTCGAGGAACACGCCAGCGAGCAGCAGCGCTGACTCGGGAAACGAAGCACTGTCAAACTGGAGGGCGATGGCGACGTCTTTCTTGGTGAACGAGTCGTAGCCGAGACGCAGCGTCTTCCTGGTCGCGTTGACCGCGAAACCGGCACTCACGGAGCGGTTGTAGATCACTTCGACGTCGCCCGCGGATCTCTGGATGGGGAACCGCAGCGTTTGTGAAGGTAGTGAGCTGAGGCCCGAGTAGAGTCCTGCACGAGATTTGCTCACAGTTTGATGGTCAGAGCAAAAGGAGGACAGGATGAGAAAGCAGGGTCGTACCTTCTTGGACGGTCAGGTGGAGGTCTCGCGCAGTAGGAGCTTCGTTGACGTCTCGAGATGCGATCGCTAAGCCGCATACGGCTGTGAGCACGCCCACACCGTCGTGGAAGGCGCCGTCGTCGGAGACCAACACCGAAAGGCTCACGTTGCGTCGATTCGGCGACTCGAAGTCGAAGTTGTCGGTGGCACTAACGTACAGTTGGCCCGTGTGAGCATCCACCGAAAGGAATGGGTGGAGGAGACTGAAGGTGAACGTCGTGCTGACGTCTGCATCTGAGA
Organism: Pythium pyrilobum; assembly: GCA_023335905.1. NCBI lineage: Eukaryota > Oomycota > Peronosporomycetes > Pythiales > Pythiaceae > Pythium > Pythium pyrilobum. The sequence continues at coordinate 4,863 of JAADVV010000362.1, read as the reverse complement.
CGAATTTTGTTAGCGGAGCGCCGACCGGCGTGCCCACAGCCAGGTTCTCGTCGACCGTGATGGCTATCACAGTCGAGCCACAAGACGGAGCGGCATTTGTGGCCACGATGGCCACGCGGACGGTGATGGAATCGCTGAGGCCTCCGGTGTCCGTCACGACAGCACTCACGAGGAGCATCACGTCCTCTGGAAGTTTCTGGAGCCTCGTGGCGTTCACGACGCTGATTTCGCCCGACGTTGCGTTGACTCGCACGAAGCCGATCCCATCGACTGCTGCGTTTGAGCTCAGATCCGTCTCACTGGCTCGCTGGAAGGAAAACGACAAGACGTCACGTGCATCTTCGTCTGCCGCAGGGAAAGAACCAAGGATTTGGCCGCTTGGCGCGTGGTTGGAGACCGAGAGCTGCACCACTCGAGCATCCGTCGACTCGAGAAGAAACACCGGTGCGTCGTTCTTGTCGTTGACCACGACGGTCAGTCTTGTGGTTGTACACGCCATGAAGGGATCGCATGCCGTCAAGGAAACGTCGTAACTTGCTCGCTTCTCGTAGTTGAGACGCTTCGTCAGCACGAGATCGCTGCTGAGCGGATCCACGAAGGCGAAGACCTGGTCGACAGCGTTGTCGTGCGAGGTCGAGTAGGTCAGTTCCTGTCCGTAGTCCTGGTCACGCGCCGTCCACGTGAACACAATACGGCCCACCGTGTAGTCCTCATCCACGGCAAACGAGGCTGTCGCGTCGCTCACGGGAGCTTCGTTCACGTCGAGCACCGACGCAGTGATGGTAGCAGTCGCCGACAGACGAGGCTTACCGTTGTCGGTGACGCGGACTTTGATCCATACAGTGTGGTCGGCGATCCCTTCGTAGTCGAGCGCTGCCGTGAGCGTGGAGACCCGTCCGGTGAACGGGTCAATTGCAAACAAATCGCGAATCGACTGTTCGGTGATCTCGTACAACAGCGAGTCACTCGCATCTTCATCGGTCGCGATAACTGTGAATACCTCACCGGCAATGTTCTCCTTGACTTGGTATGCTTGGCTCACAACCACTGGCGCGTCGTTGACGTCGCCCACGGAGACCACTAGCAAGCATGTCGAGCAGGCTGTGCTGCGATCGCACACCGTGTACGCAAGTGAGTACAGCTTTCGAATCTCGAAGTCGAGTGCAGCGCTTGTCACGGAGAGAACCCCATCTCGACCGAGAGCAAACACGGACAGTGCCTCCGAGTCGGTCAGTTGGAACGCGACAGGATAGCCGACATCTCCCGCGTCCGGGTCTACGGCGCGCAGCGACGGTGCCACAATCGTACCGACGATCGAGTTCTCGTCCACGGACCTCGACTCATTTTGGCAGACGGGTGATTCGTTCACGTCGACAACAGTGACGACCACAGACGCGGACGCGGTGAGCTCGCCATCGAACACCTCAACAGCAAACGAGTACGCCGATTTGGACTCGAAATCGAGTCCTCCTGCCGCGAGAAATATGCTCCCACTGGAAGTGTTGATGGAGAACGGCTGGCTGTCGACCGACTGCACGTTACTGAAGGTCAGACTAGACCCGGCGTCTGGGTCGGAAGCCGATACAATGCCAACGTTGGTGCCGTTCTCAGCGTCTTCACGGACAGCAAAATTGTAGACAGGCGAGTTGAACTGCGGTGTTTCGTTCACATCAAGGACGTTGACCGTGACGCTGAGTCGAACTTGAGTCAACGGGTTCACCGTGTCGGAGACTAGCACCATCAGTGGGAACTGGCGGGATATGGTCTCGTAATCGAGCGGCTGCTTGGAGCGAAGCTGGCCACTGCAGCTGTCCACCGTGAAGTATCCTGAATCATGGGATGCCTCCAATTGGAACGCGATGCTGTTGTTCTCCGGGTCCCACGCGTAGCCACTCAATGCCGGTCCGATCGGGACGTCGAACGCGAGGTTTTCCGCCACATTCATTGAAACTTGCTCCAGTTTGAGCTGCGGCGGCTCGTTGACGTCCTCGACGCCAATAGTGATACTTACTGATGATGACAACGATCCAAAGTATGGCTTGGCCACGGTTATGGAGACCGACCACGCCGGCGTGGTCTCGAAGTCGAAAGGCTTGTTGAGAGTCACGACGCCCGTAACCGAATCGATGCTCAGATACGGGAACCCGCCTCGCATACTGAAGCTTAGGTAGTCGCTCGTGGCCCGATCGGGGTCCGTTGCGTTTACCGCAAAGAGCGTCCGCGGTGTCGCCCCGTTTTCCATTACCGAGACCTTGGTCAACACGGCCGACAGAATTGGCGCTTCTTCGACGTTCAGAATCGACACGTACACTTCGCCTTGGGTCGCCAGTAGTCCACCGTCGACCACCTCGACGGCCACCACGTATTCCTGCTGCGTCTCGTAATCCAGCGCCTCGGGCGACGCGAGCGTGATCTGCCCCGTCTGGGAGGCGATCTGGAATACGCTCGTGTTGGTGAGACGGTAGCGAAGCTGGCGCCACTTTTCTGTCCCTGTGTCTGGGTCAGCGGCCGAGGCAACCATGATGACTGTGCCCGTGGCAGCATTCTCGTACACGGATCCTCGCTGCCCGCCTTGGACAACTGGCGTCTCATTGATGTCCACGACTTGGACCGTGATCACTTGCACATTCGACCGTGACGAAGCACCATCATCCGTCAATGCAATCGCACACTGGACGGTCGTACTCGCCTCGTAGTCGAACCCGATAGCGTTGGACACAAACACCTCCAGTGTCGCCGTGTCAATATCGAACGGACAGGTCCGCGCGTTGATCAGCGTGACGGCGCCGCGCTCGGCGGCTTCGACGGCGTTAACATCGAGCATAGCGATCCGCGTACCTGCGTCGCTGTTTTCGTCGATCGAAAACATCGTCGACGACGCGACCGGAGGATCGTTGGCATCCACGACAGAGATCGGTACCACGCACGAGTCGCTCGCATTGTGAGAGTCCGTCGCCTGGACTGACACCGTGTAACTCCCCATCATCTCGTAGTCGATCCACTCTGCGCGAGCTCGAATCTCGCCTGTCGTCGCATTGATCGTGAATCCGGGCGGGCGCGAGTTCTGGGGTAGCGAAAACGTGATGCGGTCGCCTGCGTCGGGATCTGATGCTGCCACACGGTCAGAGATCACGAATTCTAGAGCAGATCGATGCTTGTCAGAAGTTCACTCAAGCAACCGCAAGGCGATTACAGCAACGTACCTGGTGCGGGGCCAAAGATTTCTACTCTCAAGCACGCAGTGCCGTTCCACCCAAGCGGCACGATGCGAACCTGGCGAGCCACTGCATTCGGCAAAGGCACGTCGTACCTCGACTTCGTGGCGTTTGCCGCCCATGTGGGGAGCTGGACAGCTCTAAACGGCTCGGAGTCTCTCGTTCGAGTCTCCACGCGGAACGACGTGAGCAGTCCACTGGCGTTGCTAGCATTTAGACCCGCGTGGATAGCGATGCGAGTCAGCATTGTCGGTCGTGGGAAGGTGACCAGCAGCCATTCGTTCGATGAAGCAGTGGCCGGACACCACGAGCCATTGCTCGTCCAGTAGCCGGACGCACGAACGCGATTTAACCCGCCTGCTCCGTACCCGTGCTCCTTGAGGCTGCCTAGAAACGAGCTCGCCGCGAGCGCTTTCGTCGGCAGGATTGGGTCGGTCTCACTTCCGAGCATCCTCTTCTCGTTTGCCTTTGAGCAACATGCCAGCGTGGTGCCGTGGGTAGGTTGACTCACGACGCCCGGCTGTCCATCGGCGCAGGACGGTGGCGTCGTGGACGAGCCGCTGTACGTTGGGAAGCTCACATGGGCGCCGTTCGGCTGGCAAAGCGAGTCGAAGTCAACCGTGTCGCACAGTCGCTGGCCTTGGCTTGCACAGGACGCAGCTCCATCGGTCAGAGACACCGACGCGGGCCACGTTGTCGAGATCGGGTAGAACGAAGGGACTAAAGTACATAACGCGAGTTGTCGCATGAGTGCAAAGACAAGAACTGCAGCCAACAAGCACAGTACGCACCTGAGAACGATAAGAGCTGCTCGACTTGGTCTGCTGACAACGCAGCAGCCACGTAGTGGAAGCGAGACAACCAACCGACGAATGGCCTGTTGATCGCCGACAGAACGGCTCGCAGTGCGGCCTCTCGGAAGCCAAAGCCCGCGATGGACTGCGTCACCTCCAGGGCACCGTCCACATAGTACCGCAACTCGCTTGCCGCATAGGAGTAGACAAGCGCGACGCGCACCCACTGGGACGGCTTCAATGCCGACGTACTCGCCAACGCGACGCTGCCGTCAACTGTGACCTCCACAATCTGGTCCACCATGTTCAGCTCCAGCGAATGGCCCGAGGCAAAGCTGAGCGAGAGGATGTTCGACGAGTTGGTCACGTTCTCCGAGTACTCCCGGCGAATACTCACGGCGACGGAAAAGTCGACGTCTCCGAACACCATCAGATTGGACTGTGCGTTGAGATTCAACCAGCTGAACCCATCAAAGTAGCCGCCGCTGGCTACGTACCGCGTCAACTCTGTGGAGGAGGAGAAGGGCGTCGTGGTTAGAAGCAACATCAACAGCACAGGCAGATAGTGACTACCTCCGTACCTGTCCATGGAGTGAGGAACAATTCTTCTGGGACGTCTCGTTGGGTGTGGCACGAGTCACTGCCGATGGTCGGCGGTTCGTTCACGTCGAGCACGGTGATCACAAACAAGCCGCAGCCCGTCATCTCGTCGACGTGGTCGTTACTGGCACCATCGTCGGTCGCGCAAAGCTGAAAGTTGAGCTGCGACTGCGTCTCGTAGTCTAGCGACATCGACACGTACACATCGGCGGTCGCCTTGCCCGTCGCGCGGAAGCTGACGTTGGCGGAGTCTG
>JAADVV010000361.1:0-17713 GCA_023335905.1 Pythium pyrilobum | reverse complement strand
GAAACCTAGCGTCGCTATCTCACCGTCCGATCCGGTGTTGGTCGTGCCAAACACGTGAAAGATGAACGACTTCTCGTCGACCTTGTGGCTGTGGACGATCGACTCCATGCGCTCAAACTGTACACCACAATAGGCAGCATCGTTATCTCAACGGCGATCGCACCAGGCGGTCAAGCCGTAGCTAGTACTCACCAGCAGCTGCATGTAGGGAGGAGCCCCCGAGTCGGCATCCTCCTGTGACTTCCACAGAACGAAACGGTAGGGTCGGTACGCGAGGAACCACGACTGTAAGACCCGAGTTGATTAGACACCCACCGAGCATGAGACCACAGAAGGCAGCCCGAGGGAGGTCTTACCTTGTAGCTGCGATCGCTGTCCCCCTTGGACATGACGACACCCGCCCACAGTGCGTGGTGGCGGAGCAGCAGGCGGCGCTTGGCCTCCTGTTCTTTCTCGGCTCGTTTTCCCTGTAAATACACTTCCCGCTCGCCGTCGTAAAGCTCCATGAGATCTTGATCCGTGGGCAGGGACGTGATCAAGTTCCACAAGATCTTGCGCACATGGTTGCTCGGTGGGATGTCCTCAAAGAAGACGGCCCCGAATTCCGTCAGCCCAAAGATCAAAATGATCCACCGCCCCTTGACAAACGACAAGACGACCACGCCGACGATGAGCGCCGCCAACACCAGCGCCGACTTCCACGGGTGGGTCCAGTTGAACAAGTTCTCGACCGACGCGATGGTGCCGCACGCGCTGTCAATGTCGTTCTGCAACGTCTTGATAGTCTCCTTGACTTTGGAGAACGTGTCGAAGATGTGCTGGCCAATCACCGCAGGCTTCTCCTTCTCGATAAAGCTCTCGCACACAAATGTCGAGTGGTCGCGGTCGGCGTGCGGGATCCGCTTCGTGTTCATCGACACGATGTTGGACGTCATGCGGCGCAGATCCACGCCATTAGTGGGCAGCCCCGACGAGCGTTTGGCCTTGGCGGCGTTTTCGTTGGTGCACAGCTCCACGCGCACGACGAGCTCGTCGGTCTCGGCGTCGTCGACCGTGTCACTGCTTGATGTTGCCGTCGCCGTCGACTTGAGCGGGATACGGTACACATGGTTCGAGTCGGGCTTGCTGCGGCAGTCTTTCAGCGGCAGCACACCCGTCGCCACGATCACGTCGGGCGTCTCGCGCGCTTCGCCTGTCAGCGACAGACACAGGTCAAACAGCAGCAGGCCCGGGAAGATCTTCCACGGCGCGACATCATCTCGCCCGGAAAAGTTTTTACGGCACGCTTGCGGTACGGGAAAGTACAGCGCGTGGTGGTCGACACCGCACGCGTCTTGAAGAACAGCAAACGCATCGTCCGACTGCGACGTCCGCCACGACGTGCACCGCTCGCACTCGCAGACCGCCGCGTTGTGGCGCCACGAGACGCTGAAGTTGCGGAACGGGAACTCCTTCCGCTGCTTTTGCTGCGGTGGCGCGAGCGACGCGAGCCCCGCGCCATTGTTACTGGACGGCGAGGCCGTCGTCTTCCAGACGGGGTTGCGCGACTTCTCCACTGGGTGGGTCCATCCAACGATCGACTCGGTGAACGGCGACGGCAAGAACAGCGTGTCGCCGCGCTTGTAGTTGCGCTTCTTGTCGTTCGGGAGGTACGTCATCCTGATAAAGTAGTTGGCCTTCACGACCACGTCTTTCAGCAGCGTCTGCGACGCCGTGATCTGCCGCTCGGTCGCCCCTGATAGCCTGGCTTCATGGACGGCGATCAGCAGGTCCGCGACGGGACGGTGCAGCTGGAGTCGTTCTTCTTGCTGCAAGTCGTACTCTTCAAAGTCAATCCACCGCTTCTCCAAGTTGCCCTCCAAGCGAGAGTGTAACTGGTACAGCATGTACACGACGCCGCTGAAGAGCACGTACGCGCCAGCGTGTTCCAGATTCATCCACACGCACGACGCGACGAAGAAAACAAAGCACACGGCAGACTTCTTCTTGTTCTTCCAGGCGATGATGTCGGCGTACTCCGTGTCGACCCAGCGGAAGATCTTGATCGTTCGCCCGAGACGGTCAATCGTGGCGCGGAGCGACTCCACACTGAAGTCTTTCTCCGCGAGCGTGGCCGCTGCGAGCGACTCGTCCTCATCGACGCGAACACGCAGCAGCTCGCGCTTGCTCTCGACGTAGTCCAGCGAGATGAGCGCGAACCCGAGCTTCTTCTTCTTCGTCCCGCCCGCGGTCTTCTTCTCGTTGGGCGGCGTCAACGCGAATCGATCTTCATTTGGGAGCGTCGGCAGAATGTCTCGAGTCATCGAGGCACCTGCGTTTGTGCCTGACCCGCTCTCGATACCACCGTCGCCGTTGTCGTCCTCTTCGAAGTCAAATTCCTTGAGCGCGACGCGGAGCTTCCGCATGATCGGGTTCGTTCTCACGAACGAGTCCGCCTCGCGCTGCAGCAGCTGGAAAAGCGAGGTCTTGAGCTCGGCGACGCACGTGTCCGAATTAAAGTCGATCACTTCGATCTTGAACGCCGTGTCGCGGCGACGCACTTTGAAGCACACGCGCTCCATGTACATCGGGTCGGCGCTCTTCAGCACGGGGCTCGTTTCGTACACAGCGTTGTCCAGTGTCAACCGGCAGTACGTGTCGCCTTCGAAAATGTTCTTGGCGTGCAAGTTACTCGCAGCGTTGCATTGTTTGGTGCACAAGTGGAGCCCATCAAACTTGACGTAGAGGCGGCCCACCGAATGGGCCACCTCGTTGTTCAGCACCTTGTACGAGACGCCGCGATGCTTGTAGTACACGGGGCTGCTGTCCACCTCATGGTCGACGGAGAACGAATCCGTCGACAGATCGGTCCCCGTGTGTGTGGTCGGCGTCTCAGAAGGCGTCTCCGCGCCCGTGCCATTACTCGAGCTCCGCGGCATGGGCTTGCACGGACACTTGGTCATGGCCTTCATGATACACGCCTTGTGGACATCGATGCCGCACGTCTCGCACCGGTAGCCCCACACGTTCTTCAGCACGTTGACGATCACGCGGTCGCAGGCCGAGCACACGGGGATCGCAAGCCCCACTGACTTGAGCTGGTGCACGCGGAATTTGTGCTCGTTGCCCGTCGTGTACTTGCCCTCGAGTGGCACAAACTTGATCGAAAGCAGCACGCGCGGCAGCGCGCCGCCCGCGGCCGAGTCGCGGATCAGCGATTGCGCGCGCGACGACAACGTGAACCAGCGCTTGGCCTCGATATTCGGGTACCGCAGCAGCGGCGTCATATCCAGCAGCGTGCACGCGACCATGTCGTCCGAGATGTAGTTCGAATTCCAGATCTCGACTTCGAGCAGCGGGATCGGCGTGATCGTGCTGTTGTACATGTGCGAGAACGTCATCATGTTGTCGTGCATGCTCTTCCAGATCGGGTGCTTGCCGCCGCTCTCCGCGGGCTTGGTTTGGATCGGCTCTTTCCACGGTAGCAGCGACAGCTTGGCGTACGGCGCCTGCGTGCCCAGCAGTTGGGCGCCCGGTAGATCGGCCGCACGGTGGACGGTCACGTGGAACGTGCCCGGCCGGTTGAGCTGCGAGAGGTTCGTGGGCGAGCCGACGAGCGCGGCGCGCGTTGTGATCTCCGGGTGTTGCGCGAGCACGTCGGCCGTGAACTGCGCGCAGCCGTGGTGCGTCACGATGCCGAGCCGCGTATGGCGGTACATCTTCTTGCCCGTGGCGTCGTCGGGCCACGAGACGTCGCACATATCGCACTTGTGCGCCGCCGCGGCCTCGTCGTCGTCCGAGAGCTCGAGCACGTGGCCGCTCTCAAAGACCGGGTCCACCTCGGGGAAGCGCTCGAGCAGCTCGGCTTCTTCGTCGTGCGGGTTCTGCGCGTCCTCAAACGTCTTCTGCAGCATCTTGATCGTCGGGTTCGCGGCGCCGATGCGCTTCAACTTGGATCTGCACCAGCCACCCACCGACACGCGTCAGTGTCGCTCCCTCGCCACCCACCCACCCACCCAGACGACTGCATGGCAACTCACATGGCGGCGCCCAGCGACGTGTGCTTGTTCGGACCCATGAGCTCGGCGGCGACCTGCGGGTCGCGCGTCGCAAACTTCTCAATGAGCTTCTGGAGCTCGTCGCCCGTGCAGAGCCGCACGACGTCCTTGTCGCCAACGTACTTGCCGATCTCGTCACCGCGTGGCACGACGATGCCCGTAGACTCGTTCAGAAAGTGCATGTCCGGCTCGAGGTGCAGCGCCGAGTCCATGTCCCACTCGCGCATGAGCGTCTCGAGCGACTGCGTGCGCGCGCCGCGCACGTTGCGCTTCTTGAGTCCCTCGCAGAGCCTGCCGCACGCACCCGTTCCACGTGAGCGACCCACCAATCGACAGCGCGAGAAAGGGCGCGTCCAACGCACCAGAAGCTGAGTCTCGGCGCGTCGTCGTTCTTGCCGCGCAGCGCCGTCGCGGCCTGCCGCACGCGCTGGCGCAGCTCCATTCTTCCCCGTGTCGACGCGAAACCCAAGTGAGAGAACCGTCTTGACGCTTGGGTTCTGCAACCAAAACGCGAACGCCCCAACCGCCTGGAACCGAGGCGTAATCGATGTGGTGTCCGGCTAAGTACGAATGGGTCTTTGCCCCTGGGTGTTTGATGGGTGCCGAAGTTGAAGTTGTCGTCCAATCGCAGAGCATTTCTTTCGGCCCAAGATGGACAACCGGCAACCTGCAGCAGTGGGGAGGGGGGGAGCGACGCCGATGGAGATGGAGATGGCGACGATGGCGGACGAAGCGACCGTGGTCGTAAGGGGGGGAGGAGACACGGTGGAGACGGACACGGACACGGACATGGACACGACGGCGGTGCCGCCGCGTATGGCCCACGCGGCGGCCTCGCGGTCGATCGTGTTCCAGATGCTCACGAGCGACGAAGGCAGCGGCGACGATGGCAGTGATAGCGTGGGGACGACCGTCGACAGCCCCATCGCAGCGGCGCAGACGCTCGAGGCGTCGCCCGCGCGGGACGTGAGCGAGAAAGAGCAAGCACACGTGAGGCCAGCACCGCAGAAGCGACTCGAGGATCTGTTCTCGGCCATCACGCGAGCCGTTCAAGGTAAGAAGGGTACTGACGCCAAGGAAACCCACGTCGCTTGCAAGTGCGTTAATTCGACCGTGTGTGCATGTCGCGATGTGTAGACGGACGCGCTGTAGAGGAGTCGACCGACTCGTCCGAGTCGCTTTCGCAGCCGAGCGAGATCCTGCTCTCCCCAGCGTCGCAGCTCCATGTGCTGTCCCAGATCAGCGAGATGGCGGAGAGTCGAGCGGCGCGAGATCGGGAGGCGACTGCGAGTAGCAGCGTCAACCCTCGACTCGCACGACCAGTCCACGCGTGGGCGCCAGTCGCACGGCAAGCCCAAGCACAGAAAGTTGCCCAACAGCCGCAGCACAGCGGTCCCCCCAAGTTGATGAAGCGGAAGTCCGTGGCAGGCGACCCGCTCAAATCGAAGAAACCGCGCGCGGCCAACAAGGCGATTGGCGCGAATATCATCGCCGACATGGCGACCTGGGACTCGTTCGACGGTGAGTAGCAGTGCAGTGTTGTTCTACCAATAGCCTCTGTCTGAGCTCCCCTCTATATACGTTCATCTAGAGCCCATTCTCGCCGGGGGTGATGAGGACGAAGCCGCGTGGAGCTTCGAGGAGCTCTCGGACAGCGATTTTTGACACTTATTCTTTGAAGTCTAATACCCGCTTATCATATTTGGAAGAAAAAGAGGCAATTGGAAGTCTTTGATTGGACGAAAAAGAAACGTATTTGGCGGGAAATGGCGGGCGATGTGACCTTCCCACCACGCAGAGGGGGCAAATGGCGATGATGCCCGACGCGGACGACGGCGACTCGCGCGCCGCGATGGCCGACGGAGAATACAGCAGCTCTGGAGGCAGCGACAAGGATGAAGAGGATATCGCGACGATCTCAGACGTGTTCTCGGATGTGTGAATGTGTCTGGTCGCCACGACAGTTAGGCCGCTTGTGGGGATAATGCTCTGACCCGTGGATGCGATTCCGTAGCTGCTGATTGCAAATGAAGACCTGCTGCTAGCTGCAGCAGAGTACCAAGTGGACAGCGACGTTTCCGCGATCCTCGCGTGCGTAATGGCTAATGGGTCACTGGTGTGCGGTGTTCCCAACTGACAACTCTTTGCGCAGCTATCAGCGAATTCTCCACCGCAACCTCATTGAGATGGCCGACTTTGTGGACTCGATCTTTGGCGTGTACAAGAAAGCAGGTGCAAAGGAGGAGGAAAAAATCAGCAGTATTGACGCGATGGAGGTGGGTGTGGTGTCGGTGAGTCTGCAGTGGTGCGTGCTGCTGACGTGAGCGCTGATCCTCAGGAAAACGAGGACCACGACGAGGAGCAGGTCGAGACCTCTGGCTGTGCGGAAGCTGATCCATACGACGACGTGAATGGCCACACGAGTGAAGAAGCTGCAGAGTCTACCGTGAAGCGAGGACAGCCCGTGCGCATGCGCAGTCTTCTAATCGACCGGTTCCGGTTAGAGAATCGACGGCGGATGCAGCAACGGTCCGAGCGGTTGTGGCGGCGGATGCGGCGGAAAGTTCGCGTCGAAGAGAGCGTGACGGTTGTCATGACGGAGGCAGCCAAACGGATAGCGGAGATGACTGTGTCTGGACTCACAGGCTCTAACCTATCGGCACCAAGTGTGGCGAACGCCACCGCGACTGGACCATCGAGCATCCTTCCAACACAAATTCGCGCAGAGAGTGAGACTACAGCAGTCGCGACGAACTCGGGACAGCAAGACCAAGTCATGAGCTCCACGAATGGATCTCCACAACCTAGAGATGCTAGTATTGCGGAGAATGGTGCGCAGAGCGGTACGGCGGAGTTATCGACACCAGCAGCATCTCCGGTCCCATTCTCTGTACCAAGCGTCATACCACAGGCTTCAGCATTCGGCGGTATGTTTTTACAACGACCGCCACCACAGCAGCAATTCTCGATGTCTATGCTGGCATCGTCGCTGCCATTTTCACCGCAAGGCGGCTCAATGCTTCTGCCAGTCGGTGCCGGAAACTTCAGCAAGATGCCGTTGCCACCAATGCAAGCTGGGCTCAACATGCTCTTTCCGATGACGGTACCGACCATGTTTCCCCCGGACCACATGTCATCTGTGTGCGCCGACTGCGTGCCGCTGAATCGCACAGCACACGAGTGCCGTAGCATTCTCAAGCACATCACACCGCCGCCGCAATCGGCCCAGCCGCTGCTATTTCCGCCGCCATCAATGTGGCCGATGGGGCTCGGTGGACTGATGGCTGTTCCACCGCCGCCGCCCCCACCGCGGTCAGTACCGCCGATGCGAACGGCAACTCCACCCCCATGTACGTACAGCCAAGTCAAGCCGATGCTAGATTGTGTTCGCTAACTGGATTCTGTGTGCGTATGCAAACTACAAGCGTTCATGCTGAAGAAAGCCTGTGAAGAATGCAAAAAGCACCACAAAAGCGTCCATTACTGCCGGAAAACGCTCGGCCACACGGCGCCCGAGTGGCTCTCGAACGCGGACGTCGATCCAAAGCCTCGCAAACGTAGATCTCGGCGGAAAAAAGACGCGGAGGCTGCGGCGGCAATGCACTCTTCCGCGGCGACAGGCGCAGCACGGGGAGACGCGGATGGGCGAGAATGAAGTCTAAACAATTGAGGAGACCAAAATCACACACAAAAAAACGAACTCATGCTGGGTCCTGAAGAAGTGCGGAGTTTTGATCAGGTTTTCTTTGTGAATCCTCGCGTCGGGTGCCGAGATCATCGATATCGCAACCCGACGTGTGGAAGGCAAACAGCTATACAAGCGTTGTCGAACAGAACGTGTGGTGGCGAGATTCTGGTGGGTGGATTCATTGTGCCTTACTGTAGATACAACAAAAGAGTGTGGTTAGCCTTTCAGCATCGACTAGTCGAGACCGGCACTGCCGAAGCGACGCGTACCTCTTCCTTGCCATCTTCGCGCGCCTGGGTTCGGCGGGCGTAGTACGTGTCCAGCTGCTTCTTCGGGATCTTCTTGAGCAGCTCCTTCGGGAACGAACGGAATAGCGACCAGGCCAGGTCGAGCGACTCGTAAATGTCACGCGACTGGTACGGGCCCTGCGAGATGAACTTTCCCTCGAACTTCTCCGTGAACTTGAGGTACAAGTGGTCTTCCAGCGACAGCGCTTCCTCGCCGACGACGGCCTTCATGGCCTGCACGTCCTTACCCGTCGCGTAACTCGCGTACTAGTGCACCAGAGACTCGCCGTCAGACACAACCACTCAACTCCCAGATGCGTCACCTCCGTCCCGATGCACCACTCACCAACTGGTTCGAGACGGAGCTGTGGTCGTCGCGCGTCATACCCTCGCCGATGGCACTCTTCATCAGTCGCGAGAGCGACGGCAGCACGTTGATCGGCGGGAAAATCTGACGGTTGTGCAGCTGACGATCGACGTAGATCTGTCCCTCCGTAATGTAACCCGTGAGATCCGGGATCGGGTGCGTGATATCGTCGTTAGGCATCGTCAGAATCGGGAACTGCGTGATCGAACTGTTCAAGAGAAGACAACCCAGTCAGTCACACGCTGCGACGCTCATAGAATCTCACTGCTCCGTACCCGTTGCGACCCGAGACACGACCAGCGCGCTCGTAGATGGTCGACAGATCCGTGTACATGTAACCCGGGTAACCACGACGGCCGGGCACTTCTTCACGCGCCGCCGAGACCTCACGCAGCGCGTCGGCGTACGAACTCATATCGGTCAAGATGACCAGCACGTGCATGTCACGCTCGTAGGCCAAGTACTCAGCGGTCGTCAATGCGAGACGCGGCGTGATGATACGCTCGATGGTCGGGTCGTTGGCCAAGTTCATGAACAGCGCCGTCTTCTGCATCGAGCCACTCTCCTCAAAGTCGTTGCGGAAGAAACGCGCGGTTTCCATGTTGACACCCATGGCACCAAACACGATCGCAAAGTTGTCCTCGTGCGAGTCCATCACGTCCTTGCGCTTCACAAGACCGGCCTGGCGACAGATCTGCGCGGCGATTTCGTTGTGCGGCAGACCGGCCGCCGAGAAGAGCGGGATCTTCTGGCCTCGCGCGATCGAGTTCATGACGTCGATGGCCGAGATACCGGTCTGGATCATCTCCTTCGGGTAGTCACGGCACGAGGGGTTGATGGGCTGGCCTTCAATGTCGAGGTAGTCCTCCGCGACGACCGCTGGCGCGCCGTCGATGGCCTTGCCCGAGCCGTTGAACGTGCGGCCGAGCATCTCCTCCGAGATGGCCATGCGCAGCACGTCGCCCGTGAACTCACAGTGCGTGTTGCGGTTATCGATGCCGTCCGTGCCTTCAAATACCTGCACGACGGCTTTGCTGCCCTGCACTTCGAGCACTTTGCCCTGGCGCTTCTCGCCCGTCGACAGCGTGATGTTGACGATCTCGGCATACTTGGGCAGCTGTATAGACGCGCAGAGCAATGCACGGCAAGGTGAGCACAGCGTAACCCTTGCGCGTAGCTCAACATCCTAATCACACCTTGACGCTCTCGAGGATAACGAGCGGGCCGTTCACGCCCGAGATCGTGCGGTAGTCTGTGTTATTTGGCAGGCACACAACTCGGTCAGTTCGTGGCCTCCAGAGACGCAAGTTTCCAGCGCCGACGCACCGAGTCGCGGCTCGACAAAGTAGTCGCGCACCACCGCCTTCGCGTTCGCGCGGAACGCCGCCTCCGCACTCAGCACCATGGTCTCTCGCTCGTCTCGGTCTTCTCCCTCGGATGCGACGCCGTCCAGCTTTCGCTCTTTGCTTCACCTTGGACGTGGATATTCTTTGGCTCTCCCACTGTTTTAAACAGGAACAATATTTCCAACAATCCGGTCTGTTTTGGAGCTTGCCCCCGCGAATCTTTTGGGAATGTTTAAAACACCCCTTTGCAGCTGGGTGCTTGGGGACCGCCCCGCGTTACGCTCGAGCGGAGCCGAAAAAGCGATCTTCTTGCGGGCCCAGACCCGTTACGGGTTTGTTTGATGTTGATAAAATGGGTCCAAAACCCGTATTCCGACCCGCGAGTGCCTCTTGAGGATCCATTGGGCGATCCGACGAGATGGCTACGGCGAGAGGCCTGCGCTTCGCGGCGCTCGACGCCGGCGCGGCGCCGCTCGAGCGGCTGCGCAGCGACAATGCGGCGGCACTGCAGCGCGCGCTCGTGACCGTGGGTGGCACCGCGTGCACGCTCGTGTTGCCGCACCGTCTCACGACTCTGCTCACGCACGTGTTCCCCAGTGGGCTCGGCGTGCTCCCGAACGTCGCCGAGTGTGTCGCACTCACGGACGAGCTCGCGACGGTGCACTCCAGCACGGTCGTGTACCTCACGCAGCCGCAGGTCGAGGACGTGCGCGCGATCGCGACCCACGCCGGGCTCTTACGCTCCGTGCAGCCGGTGGAACGCCGCTTCGTCGTGCTCGTGGCCGGTCCATGGACGGCCATGTGCACAGAGGTGCTCGCGCACCAGCAGCTGGGCGACGCGTTCCACATAGAGCACGTCGAGATGGGATTTGTGGCGCTGGATAACGATCTCGTGACGCTCGGACGCGAGCGGTGTCTCTACGACTGCTACGTGCAAGGCAACAAGAGTGTGCTGGAGGATACGGCGGCGGCGCTGCAGCAGCTGCAGCGGTTGTACGGGTGCTTCCAGCACATCAAGTACAAGGGTGAACTCTCAGCGTTCGTCTTCCAGCGACTCATGGAGAAGCAAAACGAGGAACGCACAGAGGCGGTCGCAACGAGGGAAGAGGGCGGAGGAGAAGGCAAGACGAACGACGACGGCGCTGCTTCTCCCAGAACAAAGAAGAAGAAGAAGAAGACCCCGAGAGCGCTCCATACGCTCGTGCTGCTGGACCGAAGCATCGACTTTGCGTCGGTGCTGTGTTCACCCTTGACGCTGGAGGCGCTCGTGGGTGAACTCTTCGACAGTCGCGACGGATTCGCGACGCTGCCGGCGCCGCTCAGCGGTGGCGACGAGCCGTCGTCAAGTGACCAGCTGCTCACAGCCGACATGGTAGCGCTCAATGCCAGTGAGCCGCTGTACCAGTGCGTGCGTAACCTCCACATACAGGCCGTCACGCCGACCCTGAGCGCTGAGGCACTGACCGTCAAGACCAAGTTTGACCGCTTCCGCGAGACCAGTGCCGCCGCGTCCACGGCCGAGGTCCACGAATTCGTCAAGACCGTGCCGCAGATGAAGGCCAAGCAGGAGTCGCTCGAGCGACTCGTCGCACTCACCGAGTCCATTGAGGCGGTCACGAGCTCCCGCGCATTTTGCGACCAGTGGCAGCTCGAGCGTTCGATCATGGACGTTGACCCAGACACGGACATTGAGTTGCTCTTCGGCGAGATCGAAGAGATGGTCTTCAAGCACGCACCACTGCTGACTGTGCTGCGCTTGGTCTGTTTGTTCAGCGTCGCCAACGACGGTATCCCGCAGTTGGCGCTGGCCAAGCTCAAGATGCGGTTGCTGCAGACGTACGGCCATGAGCTGCTCTTCTCCCTGGAGAACCTCGAGCGGCTCGAGTTACTCCTCGAGGCACCATCTCCACCCTCACTAGTGGAGGCGACCACAAACGAAACGCTGTGGGCACCGCCAAAGTCTGTGTTCGCCAACGTCGCGGCCGACCTTGGCGCGATCGATGTCAACGTCGATGCACTCGTCCCTGGGAGCATGGCGTTCGTGACGTCTGGCTACGCGCCGCTCACGTGTCGTCTCGTCGAGGAACTGCTCAACAACCGGAACTGGGGGGCGCTGGAGGCGTCGCTGAATGAGCTGCGAGGCCCGAGAGCCGAGATCCGAATGAAGACGCGCAAGCTCAAGGCCAAAGCGGAAAGAGCAGGAGACAGTGGTGAAGTAACGGACGACAGGATACGCGCGGCGTCGTCGACGAGCGAGGCGAAGCCTCAAGTGATGGTCGTGTGCTTTGTCGGTGGAGTGACCTACATTGAGATCGCGGCACTGCGGTGGCTCGCTCAGTTTTGTACGTTTGGCACTGGAGCGCGTGCTTGGTCGGTGGCGAACAGAGCTGACGGATTTCGTTTCCCCCCACAGATCCTTCCTACGAGATTCTGATCGCAGGCACGAGCATCATGAACGGTCAGACGTTTCTCCACGAACTAACCGAGCGGATCCCGTCGACGACGTAGCAGCGAGTCGGGCGCGAATGCTTAAAAGGGCGTTATAATATGGTACTAATGTGAAAATTGGCAGCTGTGCGTTGGAAGGCTACAGATGCGGCGTGTAGGACGAGCCCGTCGAGGTCAAGTCGTGCGACCCGGCGCGGCACTCGCCGCGGTAGTTCTTGCAGTCCACCGGCTTGTGGCCTGTGTACCCGGGGATATTGTCGCTGTGGTAGAGCCGCAGCTCGGCCTTGCGACCGTGCAGCTGTGCACCTTCGCCGTGCACGACGGCGTCGGGGTTGTGGGTCGTGCGTGGCAGGAAGCCGGCGTAGCCCGGCATGTGGAACGTATCCTTCGCCGTGCCCGGCTGCAGGTCATCGGTCGTGGAGGCCATCCCACGGCGGCGCATGTACGGCCTCTCCAGCGGTTGGTCCCCGTAGCGACCAAAATCGAGTTGGTAGCTGCTAGCGGGCGTCGTCGAAGGGATCACGTTGGCCTCGTCAGCCTTCGCGCCTGATCCCACCGCCATTCGGGTCGGAGGCTTGGTGAGCTCCGTCTCAAACGCGTCGCGGACGTGGCCCACCGCACAGCGGAACGCGTCCCACGTGATGTTGTCCACGAACGCCGATGTCGCGACGTGGCCGTGGTCAAAGAAGCTCACGAACAGATCGACGACGCGCGCCACGGCCGCGTCGCCCAGCGCGAGCTTGACGATGCGCGGCACGTGCGCGAGCTCGACCCCGTTGTTGCTGCTCTCCGCCTCGGCCATGACGGCGTGGAAGGCGTGCTCAAACGTGGCCACGTCGGTCGCCACGACGCGCCGCATCTCATCCTCGTACGATGGGAAGTCGTGGGTGTACGAGCTCGTCGCGATGAACTTGCGCGGTGTGAGCTGCTGCTTCTCGTTGGCGCTGACGCCGCGCTTGTCGGGCACGTGGTAGTCGCCGGGCTGCACGGCCTGCATGCTGTGGGCAGCGATCGACTCGAAGCTGTGGCGCCCGACGCGGTTGTACTGCGCCGGCGTGATGATGTGGGATCCCATCTTGGAGAATTTGGTCGCGCGCTGCTCGTATGTCTCGCCGGGCTTGAGCGTCGAGCACGTATGCACGCTGAAGGACCGGAAACCTTGGTACCCGAACGTGTGCGACGCCATGTTCGCGCGCTCGTCGACGCCGCTGGCAAGCGTGGATCGCGTGGTCTGCTCGGTCTCTTCCGCAGCGCACGCGTCTGTCCGGCAGACGCTGCAGTCGCTGGAGCTCTTCGAATGTAGCCATCGCATTCTGATCCACAGGTTTCCCTAATACAAATAGATTCGTACTTTGGTCACACTTCTACAGTACCACAACTAATCGTACTTATTCGCATTCCCACTGTGGTCGATTCCCCACCCACTTCTGCCATGTGGAGGCCTTCGCGCCATCACTATTGATCCGCTGGTCCGTGCATTCGCTGGATGCATCGCCTCGCGCGCCGCCGCTCGCCACGGAGAATGACCGCGCGCTTCACCAGCACCACCGCCAGCGAGACGCTGCCCTCGGGCGCGGCCGCGCGCTTCCGCGCCGGCACCATCTTCCAGAATGTGCCCACGCCGTGCTACATCCCGCCGAGCGTCGTCGGCATTGTGCCCCACATCACGCCAGGTGCGTTGATCTACAAACTGCCGGTCTTCTCTTCTCTACAGTACCTTCCCCCAGCGAGAAGACTCATGCGGGCGGTCGTTCGTCACGTTCAATAGACAACTACGCCAAGCTGCCGGACCTGACCACGCAGGTCGTCGACTTTGCCGACTTGTGCGTAGCTCCTCCCGTTTGAATCGGTCCACGCGTGGACTGCTGACGTGGCGCTCTGTGTGTTCTCTAGTTGCACGATGGTCGAGCTCCTCAAGCAGAAGAACATCGCACTGCGCGACTTCCTGCAGGTCCACGGCTTGAACGTCGTGCTCTCGGCGCGCGACTACATCAACGCGTCCAATCCGCCGTCCAAGCGAGGCATATTCGTCGTCGCGACGGCCAAGGGGCGGTGCCAGGTCACGCCCGAGCAGCTCATGGAGGCGTCGCATCTGCTCAAGTCGCAGCTGCTCGTGCCGCTCGCGGACGAGATCGCGCTGTCGTTCGGCTCGAACCGCCAGCGCGCGGCCATCGAGTCCACGCTCACGTGGCTCGACGCGTGTCTCGCGCAAAAGCACGAGGGCGACAACGCGCTCGTGTGTGGCGTCATCGTGGGCGGCGTCGACGAGCGTCTGCGTCGCGCGAGCGCAGCAGAGACCGTCAAGCGCGACGTGCAGGTGCTGCTGCTCAGCGGCGTTGACCTCATGGACGTGGACCAGCGCAAGGCGACGATCGACGTGATCCTCGAGACGATCGAGCCTACCGCCGGCAACGCACTGCCCCGCCTCGTCACGGGCATCGGCCATCCGCTGGAGGTGCTTCGGGGCGTCGCCAGTGGGCTCGACGCATTCATCTCGACGTTCCCTGCCGCGGCGACGCAGGCCAACTCGGCGTTCGTCTTCTGGATGGACCCGGCCACGGACGACGACCGCGTCCACGCCATGGAGCGAGAGCGGTCGGGCAGCGTGATGCACCTGCGCGAGAAGCGCTTTGAAAAAGACTTTGCGCCGCTCGTCGTGGGCTGCGACTGCTACACGTGCCGCCACTACACGCGCGCGTACATCCACCACTTGCTTAACGTGCGCGAGATGCTCGGCGACACGCTGCTCTACGTGCACAACATGCACCACTACTACCGCTTCTTCCACACGATCCGCCTGCGCGTCGAGGACGGATCGTTCCTCCAGTTCATGGCGACGTTCGTGGCCAAGTACGACGAGCGCGCGTCGCAGGCGCCGCCCATCGCCGTGCCGCTCGCGATCGCCGAGAAACAGGAGAAGAAAGAGGCCGAGAAGGTCGAGCGCGCCGAGAAGAAGGCGGCCGCCGTGGCCGAGTCGCTCGCGCGCATCAAGGCCACGGTCTCGGCGGAGGCCGAGGCGAGACGCAGTCCCATTCGAAACGACTAGACCAAATAGAGTTTCGTGCTGTATACTGTTGCTTTCTTACTTGCGCACGCGCTCGGGCGTGGGCTCTCTGTCCGCGTGGTTGTTGCTGCTGCTGCTTCTGCTGCCGCTGCTGCTGGGCTCTCGGCTCGCGGCCACCACGCGTGGCTTGGTCGCCAGCGACGGCTTCCCACCGACGCCCGATCGACCACCAGACGCGAGCGCCGCGGCCTTGGGCTTGTCCGTCGCGGCCGTGAGTGGTGTTGCAGTGGTGGACGCACCGACTTTCTTCGTTGGTGCTGGCTGACGAGTGGGCAGTTCGGTGGGGTCCGTGTCCTCCGGTCCGTTCGGCTCCTTGGACGCCGCAGACTTTGTGGCGCTGCCGCTGTGGTGGCTGGCGTTGTTGTTGCCGCTTTGCTTGAGAAGGTAGTCGATCGTGATGCCCTTCTTCTTGAGCGCCTTCTCGAGCTGCTCGAGCTGCAGGTTCGCCTCCTTGAACTGTGTCTCCGTCTTCTCGGCGCGGGACTCGACGGCGTCGGCCGCTGCCTCCGCGGTCACTCGCAGTTCGTCCACCTTGGCCAGTCGGGCTTCGGCGTCGAGCCGCGCGCGGTCCGCCGCTCGGCCGGCGTCCTTCAGCGTGAGCAGTCGCTCCTGCAACTGCTTGGTCGACGCCACGAGGTCCTCAAACTTTCTCGCCTCTCTCTCGAGCTGCATGGCGTGCGCGTGGCTCGTCGAGGCCAGTTGAGCTTCCAGCGTCTCAATCTTCATGGCCAGCTCGTCTTTGTCCGCGACAAGCGCGTCGATCTCGCGCTGCTTCTCGGCCAAGTGGAGCTTGTTGTCCTGCTCCTGGCGGAGAAACGCCTGCTCGCGAAGGTCGAGCTTGCGCTGCCACTCGTCGGCGACGCCGCCGTGCTTGTCCTTGGCCTTGTCCAGGTGCCTGCGCAGCTTGGCGTTCTCGTCAGCGAGCCGCTCGAGACTCTCGCAGCGCCTGCTCAGCTGCGCGTTCTCGTCCATGAGCTGCTGCAGCTCCTCTTTTTTCTCCTTGACAGCGCGCTGGCACTTGCGCTTGGCGTCGTCGGCGCTGCTCTTGAGCTTCCTCGCCTCGTTCTGGAGCACGTCCACCTCGCGCTGCCTGCTCTTGAGCTCATCCTGGGACTTGCGGATCGCCTCCTCGTGCTGCGACTGCGCTCTTGCAAGCTGCGCTCCCTGCTGCTCCAACTGGTGGCCAAGCTGTGCGGCCTCTTGCTGCGCCTGCTCGAGCTGCGCCGCCGCTGCCTTCCGCTTGGTCTTCTCGTGGGAGAGCTTCTTCTGGAGATCGCCTTTCGTGGCGACGCCGCCGGGCGCCGGCGTGGTCGCTGCGGCCATCGCCGCCTTCCGCGTGTCACTCGTCATCTCCTCCTTCTCCTGGCGCATGAGCATCAACTCCTTCTTGAGCTCGCGAGCCTCTTGCACCGCACGCTTCATGGTCGCCTCGGCGGCTTTCCGCGCCTCGATCTCGGACCGCACGCGGCATTTCACGAGACGCTGACTCCCATCCAAGCAAAGCAAGCTGTCAGAACCGCCAGCAGATCCCACGCACCACGCGTTTCCCCTCTCCGTACCTCGATCTCCTCCTCCTGGAGCTTGCGCGCATTGGTGGAGAGCTCCATACTCGCTGCGATATTCTAGCTGGCCGAAGGGGGAATACTATAGCGAACACTCGCCACGCCGGCGCCAGGCATGGGCATCCACAAATAGCGCGATCCGCTCGTCTCCAGTCTCTTTGATTGCTCAAGGGACGTTCTTGCAGAAGAGATATGGCGGTGGCCGCGAGCGTCCGGTCCGTCGCGGAGCTCACGCTCGGCCTCAACTACGGACCGATGGTCGTGTACCTCGACGTCGCCGTCGGCGAGCAGCCGCCTCGTCGGCTCCACATTGAGGTTTGCCCTGCGTGGTACGGACGGCTAAGTGGCGAAGAGAATGGAAGCGCTGACCGCGCCTCTCCAAGCTCTTCGATGAGGAGCTGCCGTACACGTGTTGCAACTTCCGCATGCTGTGCACTGGTGCGTTGTGGCGCAGCCCCCGAGACGATCGGGGACTGACGTCCATTACTACTACTACTACTACTACTACTACTACTGCTACAGGTGAGCGCAAGGGCAACGCGAAAGTGCGCGCGTTGTACTACAAGCAGTCGCGGTTCCATCGGATCATCCCTGGCTTCATGATGCAGGGCGGCGACATCACACACGGTACGCGCGTGCGTTGGGGGGGGTCACGTCTGTCGGCTGCGTCACCCGATGCTTATCTGCTAAGCCTGTGGAGCAGGGAATGGCGCGGGCGGCGCCTCCGCGTACTCGCGCGTGTTCGAGGACGAGGTAGCTTCATCTCTCGATTTCCACCTACAGTCCGGAAGAGGAGCTCACACATGTTGCCTCCACCGTGAGTTTGGACCGATAGAGCTTCCTGTACAAGGTCTGTCGTGCTCTTCTGCAGGCCCCGTTTGTACCGCACATGGAGAGTCCGCCTGTCTCACGTG
>JAADVV010000360.1:0-17801 GCA_023335905.1 Pythium pyrilobum | reverse complement strand
TGCTCGCCGCAGACGCGGAACTCGTCGGTGCCGACTCGGAGAACCGCATGCTCCACGCCATGCCCGCGTCGGGCGTCGATAAGCGCGCGGAATTCCAGCTCATGACCGTGCCCGTGCCGGCGACCGTCGTGCGCACGTACCTCACCGACTACGAGGACGACGTCGTCGCGCGCCTGCTCACGCGCTACAGCGGCAAGGACGTGATCGACGGCTGGCGAGACGGCCCCGAGTCTAACGGCATCAAGGTCGTCTACGGCCGCGTCGAAGGCAACTCGTGGTACACGATGTGCGCGTCGGGCAAGCTCAAGGTGAGCGCCGACAAGGCCGCCAAGGTGTTGGTCGCGCCCGACATGGCGCCCCACTACGATGAAATGACCAAGGAGGTGCGCGTGATCGAGAAGCTCAGTGAGCACACGGAGATGCGCATCGCGTCGTGCAAGTCTGTCATGTTCACGTCGCCCCGCGACTTCAGTGTAACGACAACTGTGCGCCGCGAGCCGAGCGGCCGCGTGGCGATCGCGACGCGGTCGGTGGACCAGCCGCACCGCCACGGGTACACGCGCGCGCTCTCGCACATCTCGGGCTACGTGATCACGCCTGACCCGGCCGACCCGAACGTGTGCGAGCTCGCGGTGATCGCCCACATGGACCTGGGCGGCCACATGCCGGCCGTGGTGATCAACTACCTGGGCCTCTCGGCGCCCATCAAGACGGTGGAGAAGATCCGTGAGGTGGTTGTTGCTGCCCACGTCTGATGTCTTGTGGCGACGGCAGGAAGGAAAGAAAGTCTGATGACAAAGCACGCATATCCCATTGTATTATAAACAAAAATTGAACTCGAAATCGTATGTACGAGCCCATTGTGAAGTTCACCGTGGGAGAATACTAACCTGGTGTGCGTTCACAGTGAGAACGGCGCAGCAGGGGAGTATTTGCATTTTGATTTGGATAGGTGGAAGTACTCAGGCTTCTCCCTTGTTTGACTGTCGTGTTGTATACGACGGAGTAACTGTAGAGGGCGACGTGACGCCAGGGCGCGGAAGTCGCATGGTGCTTTTCACGCGTTCGGGTCGTGTATCGTATCGCTGACTAAAAGGCCCATGCGCAGGAGAGTCCCCACCGTCGTAATACATGTCGTAGAATGGTATTGCTCGTGTAAAACAACGAGCGCAACAATCGGCGCATCCATTTCCGGCGTTCCAAGTACGTCTGATCCAACATGACGAGCTCATACAGCTGCACACAACTGACGGCTGAACGTGCGGCTCGAGGCGGCGGCGTGAGGTCGTGCGCCACATCCTCCAGAGACACCATAAACCTATGGTCCATAATCGTGATGAACCCGGAACGCGGAGAACTGCAGAACGGCCGCTAGAATCGATGGCCTCAGCTTGGATTTCCGTGGAACTCCCACGGTCGCTTTCACTGGAACTTTCGCCGTCCACGGAAATCCAAACGGAGTCCACCGATTCACGGTGCTAACTAATCGCCCCGCGCGCTCGCTTTCATTGGCGGCGGATGAAGAAACAGAAAAACAGAAGCGGGTCGCGTTATTTGCATGACCATACTCAAATATATATATATATGCGGATACGTTGGCTACTTGTACACTCGCTCTAAAATTTCGTGGAGACCGCGAGATCGCGGATCTTGGCGACCATCTTGAGCGGTGCCGAGAGCCCGAGGTACTTGATCACCATGGGCGGCAGGCTGCCGCCGAGATCCATGTGCGCGACCATGGAGAGCTCGCAGGCGTTGGCGTCCGCCGGGTCCGGCGTCAGCACGTAGCCCGAGATATGCGAGATCGCGCGCACAAAGCCCGCGCGGTTGCTCGCCGGGTGGTCCACGGACCGTGTCGCGATGAGCACGCGGCCGCTCGGCTCGCGGTGCACGGTCGTGGCCACGCAAAAGTCACGCGCCGACGTGAAGAGCACCGACTTGCAGGTCACGATCCGGATCTTGGTGGCCTCGCTCAGGTCCTCAATGATGACCAAGTCCTTGTTCATGTCGTCGTACTTGGGGAGCAGCTCGGGCGCTTGCAGCACGCGCAGTGCCTGCTCAAGGCTCGTGGGCACGCGCGTGGTCGCGCACAGCGAGTGCCACGCGCTGCCTTCAATGTCGCCGTGGATGACCTTGACGCCGTTCGACGCCGGGCCGTCGTGCCACCCGCCGATCACGTCCGTGCCGGCGTACCGCGTGAGCAGGCGGCGCAGACAGTCCTCTTGGAACGCGCTCAAGTCTGTGCGCACGATGCTCATGGGCACGGGCACGGGGACCTGCTTGAGCGCGGGCTTCTTAACGTCCTTGGAGGCCGTCGCGTGGAGCATACGGTCCTCTGCGCCCATGCGTTCGACATCCGTGGAGAGCACCATACTTGCTTGGGTTGTAGAAGAAGATATGGAGGGAGGAGGTTGGAGGGAGGTAGAAGGCGCGATCTCGGGGGGACTGGCAAGAACGGGGAGTGAAATGAGCTGAGGGGCTTGCGGGGGGGGGAAGCGGCGTCCTTGCGGCGTCGCAACGGGCTGGCGCAGTTGAACTGCCGGCTGCTTGGCGCGGTGCGACGACCCGCACGACAAAAACAAACACACCTTCGCACCCAACTCTGCTGTTGTGCATCGTACAGCCGCTGGATCATGGTCGCTGTACCGTATGTAATAACCGGCCGTGCGCATAATCGCGGGGCAGCAATGCGCGCGACTTTCAGGTCTGAGCTGCCATATATGGCCAATCACCGCCGCGTCATTGGCTGATTCTCGTGAGAGTCAGCGGGAGAAAACTTTCTTCCGCCGCCGCGAGGGGATGGTGCGGTGGGTTGCTGGCGAGGATGGATGGTCCGTTCGGTGGATGTCGCACTGGTGGCGTGACACAGGCCGTGAAGGATGACCGCGCTTCTTCAAGCGCGCGGGGCGTCGGTGGAAGGCGAGGTCAACGGGGGAACGCATGGTGGCGTCAGTCGCCGTATGTGGGCCTTGGCGCCGTCTTGCTGAGCTGGATGCACATTCGCAGTGGCTCTCATGGTTCCGCTCCGTCCTGAGTCGATGCCGGCGTATGATCTGACTGACGTGATGGGGGGATCAGGATTGGCGAAATATGCACTCCCCCTTCACTTCACTTCACGTCACTTGATGCGCTTGGGGTCGTCGGCACGGGGCTTGCTTGCTTTCTTCGGACGCCAGTAGATCGTTCTCCACGCCGCCCGTTCTTTATAAATGAGCAGACCATGTCAACGCGGACGCACGACTAAGGAGATTCGCCAGTAGTAATGGGAGTGACGATGGTGGTCGTGCCGCCGCTGGAAGGCCGGCGCCGACGGCACGCGTACCTGTGAGGTGCTGCAGAGGCACTCGCAGACGACGGGGGCCTCGGTCGACGGCAGCCCGTTGATCGGCCTGGAGCCGCGTCGGCTTGCGTCGCCATGGCGTCCAAAATGGAAAATGAGCGGGCGGCGCGCACGGCCGCAAGCCGACGCGCGAAGTGGGTGAGACAGACCGGGAGAACGCGAGCTCCCCCCGCCGAACCAACGTCGGATCTCGCAAAGCGGCCACGCGGGCGAGTGCACGTCGCGACCTCCACCCGACGCCTCTACCGGTACAGTACAGTACACAAAGCACCCGCCCACCATGCGCTGAGTGGCCATGGGTGCTCTCCATCCACCGGCTTTCGTCATGCACGGCGGAGACGTAATAGCGTGGCGGCGGCCGTGCGACATGTTACAAGACATGTTGAACCGTTCGATATGCATCCATCCGCTCGCCCTCAATGATGATTGTGTGGGGCAACACCTTCGCGCATTTCCGTCATCACGGCGGATGACCACACCAGCGAAAAATGGGCGTCCATCCCATGGTCGTCGTGAAGAAGAAAGCGCGAAGTTTCGTCCGAACGTGGGTACAGTGCATGTACAGCTGTACAGTATAGTATCACGTTGAACGAAGCCCATCGTCGCGAATCCAATCGATAATCGGAGCCTCCGATTCGGAGAAATCGACTCCGATTCCTTCGGCGTCATCATCCGCCTGCTCCTTGGAGGAATCGATTCGATTCGATTTCTCCGACGTCATCATCCGCCTGCTCCTCCTGAGGACTCCTCACGAGAGTGAGGACCTCCTCGTCCGACTCACTTCTGCTTGCGGTCAGCCAGCCAGCGTCGCGCGCATCCCTCCCGCGCGCGTCGTCCGACCTCGGCGACTGCGCGTCGGACCAATCATGTCTTGAGTCGCAGCCGCTTCCTCCTTCCGCATTGCCGAGACTCAACTTGAACTCGGCACCACGGGTACATTACCGGTACGCTACTTTAGTTGGCATCTCGACAATATCCACCAAGATCCATTTTCCTTGATCGGAGAATGTCCGGTTGTCTGATGACCGTCCGCGTCGGGCGGCCCAACGAATTGTTACCAAGATCCATGTGGGTTCACACACTTCCATCGCTGCGCGTGCTCATGCGACGGCTTGTGACGGGCCGCGACGCGCGTTCTCTGGCGCTAGCTTTCACCATGGTTCCGCCACCAGCAATGGGCAGCGATCCCATCTTCTTTGCGACGAGGACAATGTGAAGGGAAAGATGTGTTGTCAGTAGCAAAATGACTTAGTGTACATTTGATTTGCGTGGTGTCTCGGTCTCTACGATGATCGCGGCGGCGTCGCTAACTATCTCTGGCGGTTTTTCTTTCTGGCGGATGTGGCTTGGTCATAAAATAAAAATCGGAATGCAGCGACTGTGCTCAGAACTTGGCGGCGACCGCGACCTCGCGGATCTTCTCCACGAGCTTGATCGGTGCAGAAAGACCGAGGTACTTGATGACCATCGCCGGCATGTTGCCGCCGAGATCCATGTGGGCGATCACCGACAATTCGCACAGGTTCGGGTTCACCGGGTCCGGAGTGATCACGTAGCCCGAGATGTACGAAAGCGCGCGCGTGTATCCTGATCGGTTGCCCGCGGGGTGGTCGACCGAGCGGGTGGCGACTAGCACACGGCCGCTGATCTCTCGTCGCACGGTGGTGGCGACGCAGAAGTCGCGCGGTGACGTGAACATGACGGCCTTGCACGAGACCACACGCACTTCGGTGGCGTCGTTAAGCTTCTCGACAACACGCACCTCCTTGGTCATGTCGTCAAACTTGGGGACCATGTCGGCCGAGATGACCACACGCGCCGCGATCTCAGCGCTAACTGGGATCTTGCCGGTCGTACACATTGTGTGCCACGCGCTGCCCTCCACGTCGCCGTGGACGACCTGGATGCCGTGCGACTCTGGGCCCTTGTGCCAGCCGCCGACAACGTCGGTGCCGTTGAAGCGCGTGACCAGGCGGCGGATCGCGTCCTCCTCAAATTCCGTGAGGTACGTGCGCACAACTGTGGCCGGGATCGGCACGGGCATCTGCGCGAGCGCGCGGCGCTTGGCCTCCGTGTCGATGTCGCTGGCGTGGGCCGCGTGGAGCATCAGGTTCTCGCCACTCGAGGCGATGATGTCCGTGTCGGCAGAGAGCACCATGGTGGAGTTAAGTTGTCGTGTATGGGGAAGCTGTTGGCAGTGGGGAGCCGAACGATGGGAATTGAGAAATGAGGACGATGGTGGCGGACGGCGTGGTGGCTTGTTCCCTTCTTTTCCCCCCCCACCCGCTCGCCATGCGACGCCGCGGGCCTTCTAGCGCGAGAGGAGCGGATCGGTCGTTTTCTTTCCAGCGGGTTTGCGTAATAAGTCCCCTCCAGACGGGGTGCAGCTCTTTTTTTGGCGCAGAGAGCTATTCGGCGCCGAAGGGGTACAGAATAACCTGTCATATGAAATACAATCTGGAAGGTGGCATCGAATCAGAGAGGTTTGGACGTGTGTTCTTTGGTTATGCGACATGGCGGATGACGTGCTGCCCGCGCCTGGAACTAAAACTCTAGGTTGGAAGCTGGAACATCAAGAGGTCGCGAATCTTGACTCAAGATTTTTGAGCGGTGTGGAGTTCCACTTGACTGTGCTGGTGGCGGTGGATAGAAAAATAAAATGCAACACCGCCAGTTTCAACAGCTCGTCACCGTCTACACCGAGCCAATGGGCGTGGTGGGCTGGTGCGGCTGCCGGTCGCGAGAGAAACGTTTCAGCGGCTTCTGCGGATTGACTCACCTCACTGCCTCTTCAGGATCCAAACTGATAAAGCGCGTGTGTTTCCAGCTTCATCGCCCTTGGGAAGTTTACCAAAGGTTCAGAAAACTAATCTTGAACTGCAACAAGACCCGGTAAGATCGAGTGGACGGTGGTTGTGTGATGCCACGCCCACCACTTGCTTGCCACATACAGACCGCCGGTGTCACATGGGTACACTGAATTGGTAGGCAGGCTGGACGACGCGAATTGGCGCAGCAGGCGGACTTCGTTGGGGCGAAGGCGATCGCTGCCGCGGCTGGCTGCAGTTGCAGGGCGTGTGTGTCGGTGGTGTGGGTGGCGTGGAGTAAAATTCTCCACCAGTTGCGCATGCGCTTCTGGCTCTGTGTTTTAGCTCGCGCCATGCGGTGACAAAATGTTTTTACGAGCAGCCGGCGATCGACAGGGGCACGGCGCGGTGGCGCCCACCGAGTCTCGCGCGCATCTGTCAATTTTTACCAGCAGAGCTTGCAAACTCCCTCTCTGTGTGAACAAAAAGTGTAGGTGGGTCTTCAGCGACTTCGCACGTTGAAGGAGCCCATGTCGTCGACGCTGGCGCTGCGACGAACGGATTCGGCGCGCCACGATCTGCGGTGAAGAGAAAGAGAACACACTCCGGACGTGCGAGAAGAGAGAACGAGGAGAGGACAGCCAGGGAAGGGAGCAGCGACATCTCTTCCAGTTGCGATTCAAGTTTACGAGCGCTGGGCAACGCAATCGTGAGGCTCCATCTTCTACCAGGTCGTCCACGTCCACACAACGAGCGGTGATGGCTGGACGACCAACCGCGTCGCTAAAGTCTCGTAATCTGGAGACCTTTCTCAGGGAGCCGCCCGCAACGTGTGTTTTCTTAGGTCGCAAGAGTGATGGTGCTTACGATGTGTCACCAGCACTCTCACACAACAACCACCATTCTTCGAGGTACCATATATCCGGTACCTTCTGATGGTACATGGAACCATTCATTGTTGCCAGTACGGTAATTCTGTGCAGCGCATGCACGTGTGCGTCGAATGAGGATGGCGTCGGATGCGCGGTCTTCTTCTACTGCGGACGTCGGCGCTGCGCCGCTTGTGGGAACTACACCACGCGAAGATACTCGATACGCGTCTTCCGCATCGGATGATATTAGTCGCAGCGCGCCCACCGCGTATCTCCGAAACATGCAGACCGACTTTGGGAGCCGAGCGGAGCTGCTTGCGTACGTGACCGAATTTGGACTCGTGCACGGGTACGTGCTCGTGATCCACAAGTCGAATCTTCCGCGCGGCCAGGTATGGCTGCGATGCGACATGGGTGGCGCGGCACGTGAGGCCCCCGCTATGCCAGCAGAACCCAAGCGTAAGCGGAGGACCTCGCAGCTGCTGGCGAACTGCCCGTTCCAGTTGCACGGCCGTCGAGTTGCCGACGGCTCGTGGGTTCTCAATACTCTGAACGACACCCACTCGCATGAGCCTGCGACACACACAGAGGCCCTAGAGGCGCACCCCAAGGCGCGACGGCTGACGAACGCCCAGAAGAGAATTGTCGTAGAGTTGACGGACCAGGGGATCCGGCCGGGTGTGATCGTCGAGCGACTGAAAGAGAAGTTCCCAGAGAAGCCACTCAAGGTGCAAGACATCTACAACGCCCGTAACTTTATCCGCAGAGAAAGGCTCGTTGGTCGTGTTCCGTACCCCGAGGCGTTGGAGATTAACGCCGACGAGAACGAGGACGACACCTCCTCATTCAACGCGAGAATTGCCGCAGCCCGCGCACGAGGTCGAGCGAGTCGAATCCCCCGCGTCAATAAAGAGGAAATGCGCCAATTGATGGACTCAGCTTATGATGCCATGGATGCAATGCCCCCTTCACAGCAGTACGCTTTCTTTACGGAGATGCGCGGGCTGCTAGAGAGGTACACACAGAATGCAAATGAAGTCACTAGTGGTGAGTCGGAACCGGCAGCTCCGAGAGGACCTAGGGATGCAGGGTGAATGGTTGCGAAAACAGTGAATATACCACACTATATCTCTATGACGACATGTGCGAGAATGCTTGCTCATCGCTTCTGAAATCCAAAGCAGTGTGTGTCTATTGAGCGAGGTGCTTACGCTTGATCTTACCCATCCAGTCGAGCTGTTCGACAGCGACCGAACCATTGGACGCGTGGACGACCAGTCGAGGAAGGTTTGCGGGGTGGCCATCGCTGGACGCGGACGCCGCGCCCTGGTCCGACGTATTCTTCTCCGTGGCAAAGAACGACGTGCGCAGAGCCGCATTCTTCGCGCTGCCGACGTTGATCTTTCCGGAGGCACCACCATTACTTGCCACTGCGGCAGTTGCCTCGAGCGACCCCGTGAAGATGGCATAGTCGTCGTCCAATTGGTCGAGTTCACTCTCAATGAACTTGCATTCACCCGTCGTGATCTTGTTGCCGTGCAGCTCGAGATCAATCGGAGACGACGGGTCGAGCGACACGCGCACGTTGCCGCCAACAAACACGCGATTGGCGGCGTCGCTGCTCCACGCATCAAAGTGGGCATCCACCATGCAGCCAGAGCCGCTATCTTCGATATGAAGCGCACCATTGACGCTATGCACGTTCACAGCTCGCATCACCTCGCCATTGACGCGCAGAAAGCCGTGGATATTGCCGACGGTCAATGCGCCGGACGATTGCGTGTTCACGAGACACAGCGACGAGTAGATCGCGCCGAGGTCCGAGTCCTCGCTTCCTTTGCCGAGCTTGATTTCCGTGGAGGCCGACATCAAGCGCTTGACGTTCACGGCACTCGCCACTAGCTTCACGTTCTCGCCCTCCACGAGGGCCGACACGTCGATGCTGCCTCGGTGGGTCTTCAGCTGGATCTGTTCGCCGCGGACTTTGTTCACGCGGATGTCGCCGTCGCCTAGCGACACACGCACGTTGCCTTCAATCTTGTCGCTCAATGTAACTCCACCGCGTGCGGCCGTGATGTCGAGGTCCACGAGGTGCGGCAGGTTCAGCAGCACGTCGATCTCGTCGGCGCCGCCACCAGAACCGGACTTGGTGAGTCGCACCGTCATGACCTGTGCGTCTCCACTTTCCACCGCTTCTTCCTGCACCGTGAACACATCTCCCATAACTGCAGCTTCGTTGCTGGAAAACACGCGGAGCGCAAACTCGGATTGCTGCAGCGTCGGCACGACGCGGATCGTGGCACGCGTCGCGTCCGGGATCTGGAGGTGGACGCGGCTCTGGTGTACGAGGCGCTCGAGCGACACAGCCTGCAGCAGCTTGCCTTCATCTGCAGTTGTGGTGGACAGGCGTCGCAGGCTAACGCTACTGCAGGCCACACGGCGACGCGCGTGGTGCAGCGCGTGCCGCGCCGATCTGCGTGCGTTCATCATCGTCGATGGGATGTTGTTGACCACAAAGCTCTTCGGTCAATCGGTCAATAACACGTTATTACCATCTAACCGCTATGTAGCAAACCACCTTCGCGCAACAATCAAACCTCTATTCAGCAATGTGTTGCCTATGAGTTGTTTATTAAGGGTATATCCGGTGGTTGGTGATTGGGCCGCCGGATGCGCTTGTGAGCGAGGAGGACTCGAATCCATCGCGGGCATCGGAAGCGAAGCGCACGGACGACCGGCGTTCCCCTCCCCCCCCTTCTTCACCAGCGAGACTACCGGCACGGCCACCACCCCCATCGAGAAGCCATGCGTCCGATTCTGCTCAAGGGCCACTCGCGCTCGATCACCATGATCAAGTACAACCGCGACGGCGATCTGCTGTTCACGTGCGCCAAGGACCACGTCCCGAGCGTCTGGTACAGCGACTCGGGCGAGCGCCTCGGCACGTTCGAGGGCCACCAGGGCGCCGTCTGGGCCATGGACGTGTCCTACCACACCGAGTACATGCTCTCGGCCGCCGCCGACTCGAGCGTGCGCCTCTGGGACGTCAAGACCGGCGAGGAGCTCTTCACGTTCAAGCACACGGGCCCGGCGCGTAGCGTCAACTTCAGCCTCGGCGACAAGTACTTTGTGTCATGCTGCGACAAGTTCACGGACAAGCCCGCCGCAATCTTCGTCTACGAGCTCGCGCAGAACCTTGCGGACCGTACGTGATATTGCATGTGGCAAGGTATGGATGTGCAGGGAACTGATGTCGCTTCTGTGGACTTCCAGAGAAGGACGAGCCGATCCTGACGATCGCTAACCACGGTCACGAGGGCCGCATCACGAGCGTGCACTGGATGCCGCTGAACAAGGCCATCATGAGCACGGGCGGCGACGGCTCCATCAAGCTCTTCGACCCCAAGGTCCGTGCAAAAATGGAGAAACAAGATGGGTTGAATATTGCCTCACTGAATGTCATTAATTGATTGTAGACTGGCCAGCTCATCTCGTCGCACCAGATCCACACGGGCGAGATCATGAGCGTCGCGTTCAACAAGGACAAGACGCTCATGATCACGGCGTCGAAGGACAACACGGCCAAGCTGTTAGACGTTGAGACCCTCAAGGTGCTCAAGACCTACGAGACGGACCGTCCGGTCAACTCGGCCGCGATCTCGCCCATCAAGGACCACGTCGTGCTCGGCGGTGGCCAGGAGGCCATGAGCGTGACCACGACCTCGGGCCGCGTCGGCAAGTTCGAGGCGCGCTTCTTCCACATGATCTTCCAGACTGAGTTTGCGCGCGTCAAGGGCCACTTCGGCCCGATCAACACGATCGCGTTCTCGCCCGACGGCAAGAGCTACGCGAGCGGGGCCGAGGACGGCTACGTGCGTCTCCACCACTTTGACGACGACTATTTCAAGTTAGACACCAAGAGGAACTAGGGGGACAGAGGGCCCGTCACGACGTGTTGTGTGTTCCAGTAGGTCGGTGAGAGGAGCGAGAGCATAAGCAGGAATGCAACTTTGAAACAAACACAGCATCCCTGCCGCGCAGAACGAAAAACAAATGAAGAAAAACGACGAAAGAAGCAAAACAACACGAGCATATAGTATGTCTCTTCCCTGTCTACTGTTTCGCCTCGCAGTTTCCATCTTTTGCAGGGGCTGCACGTCGCAGCCATGGGCCATTGTGTCGCCATGGGCTCCACCGCCGCCCCCACGATGCGGAAGGCGTTGTCTCCAGGGCTTAAGTTCGCGTGGAGGTGACTAAGTTCGCTCGCATAAAACCTGTTGAATAAGATATCTACTATCAAAGGGAGCTCTTCGAGTTCTGTACCCACTTGGGGATCTTATGCCCAATTGTGAGGTCAGCCGTCGAGGGCAGCGAGGACGACGACGTCCAAGGAAGCAGAACCACAGACAATGAGGGCGAGGCACCACGTGCGGGTTGGGTGCGTTGGGGGGTGGGATCCGCCGGTGGAGCCCTTTGAAAGCTGAGGTCCAGTATCGAATCCGCTTCGGCGCACACGACAACCCCGACCCCACCCCAGACAGCGAGCAAAGCATGGCGTTCGACAGCGCGCTGCACTTTCTCGATGAGCTCAAGGACAAGTACATCCACGAAGTGGAAAAGGCCATGTACGTTGCCTCGAGCCAGTAGCGTTTGGATGGTGGCCGCAGGCACTGACGCTCAGAAGACGTGTGTGGCGCATCTCAGTGAGGACTGGGACTACCAGGACTTCTCGCCCGACAAGCGCACGCCGCTGCTCGAGAACGAGATCAGCGGCGACGTCGCCGACGACCTCGCGCCCGAGACCAACGCACTCCAGCAGATCAAAGACGCGTCCGCGCTCAACTGGGCCGGCATCAGTCGCGACCAAATGATCGCCGAGTGAGTTCGCCGCCGCTTTCGTCCTCTTTCTTTATACCTGAGTACTCACGCCGCTCTGCCCCTCGCAGCCAGAGTTTCGGCCGCCAGTCCATCACGAGCGGAGGCTCGTCGGCCGCGTCGTTCGAGGCGCGTGTCGTGATCATGGCGACCCCCGCGGGTGGCGTGCAGGGTATCCCCGACTCGGACGCCGTGCAGCGCTTCCTGCAGCACGCCGCGACCATGAACGCGCCGGCCGTCGCCGAGGCATTCGGCTCGCGCCTCCAGCACACGACGTGGCAGATCCGTGCCAAGGCGCTCGTGCTCATGGAAATGCTGCTCGAGAGCCCGGACCTCGTGGCCGGGTATCTCGCGGCGTTTCTGGCCAACGCCTCTCTTCTCCAGGTCGTCGAGGTGATCCGCAAGCAGGACCACAACGCGATCGCGCGTGAGAATGCGCGCAAGGTCTCGTCGCTGCTGCGCACGAGCGGCGCCAACCCGAACGCGATCGCGCGCGAGCCGATCGTCCACAAGCCACACGTGCGCCACACGCCAGTGGACAAGACCAAGAAGAAGCCTGTCTCCACCGCCATGGGGCCAGCCAAGCAAAAGCTGAGCGTGCAGACCGCGACTGCGACAGTGGGCTCACCGACGAAAAAGACGGCGCAGCAGGCTGCCCACGCGTCGAGCCCCAAGATCGCGGCCGCCGCACTCGCTTCGTGGAAGCGCCGCAGCCAGAAGGAGCTGCTCGGCCCACAGATGCA
Source organism: Pythium pyrilobum (assembly GCA_023335905.1). Classification (NCBI taxonomy): domain Eukaryota; phylum Oomycota; class Peronosporomycetes; order Pythiales; family Pythiaceae; genus Pythium; species Pythium pyrilobum. The sequence continues at coordinate 5,164 of JAADVV010000360.1, read as the reverse complement.
AATCGTTGCCCCTCCTCCGCCCGCTCCAGAGTCGCCATCAGCACGCACGAGCTCGATGGCGTTGCAGAAGAGCGGCTCGAGCCGCAGCGGCTTCGCATTCGAGGGCCAACCACCAATGCAGCAACAGCAGCAGCGCGTGTCCATCACGATGTCGCGCACGCACTCGTTCCGCTAACTCAACGTCTCGGCTGCAGTGACAGCAGAGCAATCCCGAGGCCGAGAGGCGGCAGCAACGAACTCGCTCCATTGCGTAGGCCCGGAGGAGGCGATTACAGTATTAGCGGCGCGTCGGTAACGAGGCATGGATGGCGCCAATTCGTGGGTTCTAGCAGCCTTTGGTGTGAATGCTATTTCTGTAGCCATCCACGGATCGACTGCCGGCGTGCGTCACAATCATCATCTCGCGGTTGGGCCCCGAGCATGCCATGGACGCCAACGCTGACGCCGAGTCCGTGGGGCTGCCATTGTCGCCACAGAGCGACGCAGGCGCGCTCCAGCGCAAGGCCAACCGCGTGCGATGGCTCAAGCTCAACTTCACGGTCAAGGCCGCGCGGCTGCAGACGCTCAAGCGGCAAAAGTACCAGCACCTGCAGGAGGAGGCGCTGCTGCGCGCGCGCGGGCTGCTCCAGAACTGGGAGAACGGCGTGGTCGTGCTCACCGAGGACCTGTACCGGCTCGCCGCCGGCGAGCGCGACGCGCAGGAGCTCATGAACTACACGCCCGAGGCGCTCGCGCTGCGCTTCTCGCTGCGCAACGACCCGCACGTGCTCGAGGCCGTGCGGCAGCTCTGGCAGATCGAGATGCGGCGCGATCCACTCGGCTGCATCGACCAGCAAGGGTACGCGAGCGTCTTCCGGCGCTGCGCCAAGAGCCTGGACGCCAAGGCCTTTCGGCGCAAGCAAAAGGTCGACCGGCTGCTCGACGAGGACTGGAAGCGCGACTCCAAGGGCGAGTCGACCATGAGCTTTGCCAACTTTTTTGACAGCATCTTCGAACTGGCCGACCTCTGGTGCGAGACCATCGACGCGGAGGACTACGTAGTGTTTCTGGAACGGCTGCGCGGCCGCATCAGCACGGTGCGCCGCGGCAAGCGCACGTTCAAGCCGCTCAAGAAAGTCACGGCGTTTGACGCCGACTCGGACGAGGAAGAGGACGAGGGCGAAGAGGAAGAAGAGGACGAAGAGGAGGACGAAGACAGCGGGGAGGAGGCCGCCGCCGCCGCCGAGAAGCCGCCACCAAAGCCAGTGGTGGCGCCGCCGCCGCAACAGATCCTGGTTGCCAAGACGATCAAACCGGTTGCCCAGCAGCAACAACAACGGCAGCGGCAGCCTCCGTCCAGTACCCTCAGGAAGGTCTCTCGCGTCGCGATCTCCAGCAAGGTCATCAACACAAAGACGGCGAAGCCCACCGCGGCTACGGCTGCGTCCGTGGCCACGCCAGCAGTGCCACTTCCGGTCGAGCCTCCGCCCGTCATCGTGGTCCCCACGGCCGACACCATCTCCCCACTACAGCATCAAATGACGCCGCACCTGAGCGCCGGGCCATCGCGCCAAGGGCGGCGGGCCAGCGTTGTGACGACCATCCAGTTCCTCGACGACGGGTTTGTGCGGTCTGTCTCCGAAGGCATGGGCGGTGCGAACACCGCGAGTGGCGGCGGCAGTGGCAGCTTCTCTGGCGCACCATCGTCCACGCCGGTGGCGATGTCGATGGCGCAAGCGGCCGCTGCGGCGTCGTTTGCCGCCAAGCGGGATCCTGTGCTTCGCCCGTCTCTCGCGTCTGCCGCGGCAGCGGCACTCACGCGGCACGACGCTCGCCCGCAGACACCGCAATCCGAGCCGCCGCACCAGCAGACAGCTAGGCAACCACAGCAGGAAGACGAGCGGAAGCGCGTGACCACAGTGTCGACATCGAGGCGGTCGATCCTCAAGTCCGTGGTGTTCGCCACCTCCGGAGGAGGAGCCAAGACTGCGCAATCTCCACTGCATGGCAAGGACACGACCACAGACGCACACGGCGACCACAGCCCTCAGAACGATACTACGACAGTTGTCGATCATCACGAGAGCTCTGCAGCAGCAGCGTTTGCAACGGGCGCTCGACCGAAAGCCCGAGGCGGCGGCGGTGGTGGAACGCCCGGTGGTGCCGCCACTGCTACCAACGCCGGCATTGCCATCCGCATACGCCAAGGCTCACTCTTCAGCCTCGACGACGCCGGCTCTCCACCCACCGTCGTTGCACCCGCCCCAACCTCCAAGGGCACGCGCATCGGGCTTCCGGCGACAGCAGCGATGAAGTCGCGCGGCGGGCTGACGCCGCTCGCGTCACCAGGGCAAGTCGGGCCGGTCGGCTCGATCTCCGCTGTCGCGCACCGCACCACAAAGAACGCGGCCATGCTCACGGCGATCCCGCAGAGCCCGCAGGCCACGCTCGCGACAAACGCCGGGCCCGACTTCTCCGAGAGCGTCGTCATGACCAGCTTCGTGGTCGACCGCCCGGCCAACGCCACCCAGTCGCTGCGGCCAGTGACCGTGCTGGGACCGCCACCAAGCGTGAAGCGAGCGCAGCTCACGGCGGCGTTCGACGACGCAGCAGCCGGCGACGGGTACCACGGGGGCATCCGCGGCACGCGCGCGATCGCCAAAGTAGCCCCGGCACCCAAATCCGAGCCAGTGGTGCCAGGAACTCAGGTCGCATCGTTGGGGGGCGCCATGTCTGCGCTACTCCACCGCACGGATGCCACAACGCAGCCAGAGAACTCCCCAGTCTCGCACCGCCACGGTGGCCACACGCTGCACGGCCACGCGACGCTCCAAGCAGCTCTGCTGGCGGACTCGCAAGCTGCTGACGGTGCACTGGAGGATGCGATGCGCATCTCGGCCGCGCTGGACGCCGCCCACCGGCGCCACGGCGCCCCCCACACGCGAGCGAGTCCGAGCCACGATCCGTACTACGGCCACGTGGAAGTGGATGCCGACGCCATCGTCGCGTATCGTCCCCTGGCGGATCGCCCACACGGCATGAACATCCAGTCGTTTGCCGCGGCTCCATTGTGGAAGCCGCCGGTGGCGCCGTCCACGAACCCACGCCGAGTAGTGCCAGTGGATGCCATGGCGACGCCCTGGGATACGTTCGACGACGACGAAGACGATGATAATGACCGACTGGGCGGCAGCCGCGGAGGCGCCTTGGCACGAAACTTGCTGCAACCGGAGAGCGCGACCGAGGCGTTGGCCAAGGTCATGGGCAGGCGCACAGCGTCGCTCTCCGCTGGGTCCAACCGCGAGCACCAAGACTCAGCGTCGTCGTCCTCTGCGGGCTCCGTCGGGAGCAATGGCAAGCGGCCGCAGAGCCGACCGGGCTCGCGGCGCCGTGGGCGGCGTGGGGTGCCACGCGCCGCCTCCGATGGCGAGGCGTGCGATGACGACGACAATCGCGGTGACAACTACGATCCCAAAGTGGCACCTTCGCGGTCCCGACTGCTGACCGTGGCATCGCTCGGCGGCGCGAGCGTTGAGCGAGGCAGGCAGGGCATCGCGAGCCGCAGGTCGAGGCAGTACGACCGTGAGGTGGACTCCGCGCTTGCGGATACGAGCTGCGGCGCCATGCGCGAGTCGGTCAGCTCGCCGGTGCTGCTAGCGTTGGGCTCGCTCGACGACCGGTGGCCCTCGTCGCCGAAGCGGCGGAGCCGAACGAGCCAAGGCAGCAGCCGCGCGCCGCCCAACCAACGCCACAGTTTCAGCCTCGAGCAGCTCGACGAGTTCTTGCTGCGTGGAGAGACCGCCATGGATCCCGCGCAGTCCCCTCCACGGTCTCCTGCTGTGGGGGTCGCCAGATCCAGTCCTCTCAAGGTGTGCACGTGCTCGAGAGCGAGCGGAGAGGCCAGCAGCAGCAACAGCAATAGCTGGCCGCCGCCCATGTATCGCCTCGAGCGAACCATCGGTGGGCAGGACACAGAGAACGCGGACGAGACGGCAGTGGGCGGTAGCGACGGCGTGTGCGCCGTGTGTTCGCGGTCGCGCGGGACGCCTCCTCCGCTGGACGTGACCCTGATCCTGAACGCCAAGCGAGAGCTGGTCCTGCAGCCCACGGCCAAGGAGCTCGACGCGATCGCGCACGCGCGCCAGGAGCTGCCGCGTCCGTCAGAGATGATGCGGCGGCGGCATCAGTACACGCGTGGCAAGCCCAAATGAGTGGACGAGAGAGAGTGGCAACGTGAATGGATTCAGACAAAGTCGTGGCGCGGCGTCCAGACCGTGCTCCCAGGGGAGACGTACTCCTGCACGATCGGGTGCTTGCTCAGCGCGTGGACCAGCAGCGCGCTGGTTCTGTCGTCGTCGACGCAAGAGGAGGAGAACGACGACGAGGCGTCGAGATCCGAGGCCGCGCGCAGCTCCTGGAAGGCGTCGTCGGCGATGCCCTCGAGCACGGGCAGCGGCAGCAGCGGGTCCCCGAAATAGTTGGCGACCGTCGTCATGGTCGACACGAGGAACAGCAAGTGCGTTGGCGTGAGCGACCGTGCCTGCAGGTCGGCGAGCAGGCACGCCACGGCGACTGCCCATGCACAATACAGTCAGTCGAACAGCGCGAGTCAGGAGGCAACGGAACCACAGCACGCACGCTCGAGCTTGTGCGCGAAGCTGCCGCGCACGAGCAGCGCCGAGGCGATGAGCAGCTCGAGCGAGTGCACGACGTCATCGCCCGTGCGGTCCATGAGGATGAACATGCGCTCGACGATCGAGCAGTCGCCCGCCTCAATCTCGGCCACGTCGAGCGCGCGCCCGAGCGCGTCGCCTGTCAGGTCCTGCGTGCGCCACGCTGAGGTCGCCGCGCGCGCGGGCTCGTCGCTGCTCACCGCGGGCGTGTCAGTGATGTCCCACGTGGTCGAGTGGCGCCGTGTGGGCGACCGCGCCGCGCGGATCGCCTTGCGAAAGGTCTGGAACTGGACCGCGTCCACTGGCGATCCACATGACGGTCAGTCGTTATCGTCCCATGCGCCGTGGAGAGTACGGAGCGTACACTGCGTGATCTCGGCGACGCAGCCGATCGAGAGCGGCGGCCGCGCCGCCTGCTTGGAGAAGTCGACGCCCATGGATCGCGCGAGTCCGTGCCTCTTCTCTAGGACCGTGGAGCCGTCGCTCCACGCAACTGCCAACTACTCGGCACC
>JAADVV010000359.1:0-17805 GCA_023335905.1 Pythium pyrilobum | reverse complement strand
GGGGGGCCTGTTGATGGACTCGACCAAAATGGGTGCGCGGCAGATGGCCAGGGAAAGCGGGTTGCTGTTGTGACTTTACGTGAGCCGACCACGCCGCGGTTCGTCACGCGGCACCATGGGCCACTTACGGGAAACGCTGGATACCGATTGATCCAACGGAACGTGCACGCTGGGCCGCTGGGAACTGATCCAGGCTCTTCTTCTGCCAGGGGGGATCTCAGCAGGTGACCCGGCTAGTCGACAGAAGATTGCTTACGTCGCAACTTGAGCAGCGAGAACAGATGACACACAGTCAAAGCACAGTCACATGCCGACGACGGCAACGCAGTGCGCGCGTCCGTTAGTGCGCCACGACAGAACGTTCCTCTTTAGCATGGACTCCGTACGACGCGGAACGCTCCGGCGTGACGTCTAGGTACATGGTGGGGGTTCTTATTGAAGGCCACCGCCTCTCGTCGCGTGTGGCATACGGGCGTTGTCGGCACGTTCGAGGTGATCAACACAACAGATCTGCTGCATCAACCGGATCAACGGATACATTGGACTCGGGCCATCCGAACGCGATCGAGCGGAGCGAGCCACGCTTTTTCTTGACGTCTCGTTCCAGAACACCAATGGGTGCGCAAGGTGTCAATGCGGAATCATAGTTGAGTGATACAGTAGAACATCGCGTACATGTACGTCAATGGCTGCTGGGCCTCTACGCTGAGGCAGCATGACTGGGTGCCCAGATCTGTCGGATGGCAGCCAGCAGAGTATGGTCCCCCTCCAGAGGCGTCATGTGGTACACGCAAGCAGACTCGCTCTCGTGGGGATTCAGTCTCACCGTCAGGCAGAGTTGTGAGTCCAATCGATCGACTTCCACTCACGGTAGTAGGCGACAGCCAGCTGATCCTGCGGCGGTTATCCAGCTACCGCCCGCCCAAGAACCCGCGCCTTTGTGCGCTCTACCACCAAGCCAGGCTCCTTGCCAACCGTCTCAACATCTGCGCGCGGCGTCACCACCTCCGCGCATTCAACAAAATGGCCGCCCTGAATGGCCGCCCTGAATGGCGGGGACTTTCGCCCCTTTTGTTTGGTGATATCCTACAGTGGCGAGCCGACTCTCCTTCGGGCTCCTCTAGCCTTTGCTCGAGTGCACATTCTTCGCAGCCATATAGCTCGCTCGACGTAACTAAATAGACTCCAACTTCAACGACAATCAATCGATCGACTGAGGCATCCGGCTCGATTCGCTCCATCGAAGGAACCGTTCATTTGGCGCGCCAACTGCAGCGGCAGACGTGGCAGGCAGACGCTTCCCTTATCCCAGTGACGATAAAGGTGATCTCAAGTGTATCAACGGACTGCATCATTTGAGGCCTGGCGGCCAGTCAACGGCGCCGCGCCGACAACCGGTATCGAGCTCCGATTCGGGTAACCAAAGCCGTGTACTTCAGTACAGAAGTATAGCGATGGAAACAAACAAACAAAAAAGTGCAGAGGGGTGGCCGCGGCACTGGTGTCCGCTCGCAGCAGTGTCGTGTTCTCTATGATTCCCTACAGCGGCACTGAAAGCGAGCCTCTTGAGAGCCCACGTGCTGAAATGAGGTCTTCTAATCGCGTACATACTGTCTTCTGCGACCTTTCACCAACACCCTCTACTATCGCATAAATCATGGTCGAGCTATTCTATGTCTCAGGTATTCCATGTTGCACACTCTATTTCCACCCCTAGCGGAAACGGCAACACCACGACGTTGGAACGACGGCTCACCCAACGACGCAACACACACACGGGGAGGAGGAACCCACGGAGCTTCGACGCGCGCTGGACGAGCGGCCACGATTTTCTGCGCACGCACTGCCGTCCATTGAAGAAGAGAGGGTCGCGCGCGTTCTGACGAGCTGCTCGCGGCTTCTCTGCGTGGTCTACAAGTCCAGCAATCGCCCGCGGAAGGGCTCGAGTTTCCTCGTTTCTTTCTGATGATGCCGTCGGCTCCCGTGGGCCGTAAATGCACGTGTCTCGTCGATACGGAGTCGGACTCTGAGGATGAAGTCGCGTCGGCGGTGCTGCCGCCGGTTGCCACGGTGTCCGCCGCGCCAGCGGCTTCCACTGCTGCGTCGAATGGCGACGCGTTTGACGCGGTCGCCGCGGCCGCCAGCCAAATGGGGCCCTCAGACCTGCGGCGCAAGATCTCGGGCTACCGCGACGCGATCTCGACGTCCACGGCGCTCCACAACTCGGAGGCGCTGCGCCAGGCGCAGGTGTTGCAGAACGTTTTCTGTGCGTGCTACGACGTCGAGACCGTGGTCGCGCAGGTCCAACGCCGCGAGCGCGGCTTCTCGCCCGTCCAGGTCACGCTGCTCAAGCAGGAAAATATCGCGACGGTGTTCCGGTACGCGACGTCGCTGCCCGAGCGGCCGAGCTCGGTGCTCGGCGCCGCGGGGCTCGGGCCCGACCGGTACCGCCGCAGTATCGTCGCGACCGAGATCATCCTCAAGTTTTACCTCAAGGCAATGGCCTGGCACGGCTGCCCGAAACCACCAACCGCGCCGTCGCCGCGAAACAACAGCCGCGGCAGCGCCAGCGGAGACAAGTCGCCCGGCGGTGTGGCATCGCCGCCGCTCATGTTCTCGCCACCGACGAGTCCGAACCAGCAGCGCCGCCGCTTCAGTGCCGACGCCTCGGGCGTCGTGTCGCCCTCCCACACACGCCAGATTTTGTCGTTCGGCGCGGGGTACAAGACCAAAGCCCACAAGCGGTACAACCCATTCGCACACAGCAACAGCACCGGTTCCCACAGCCTCCATGATGTGGTCAACGGTGTCCATGGGAACGCGATGAACGCGATCGACTCGCCCGAGGTGAGAGGGTACTTGCTCCGCTTCGAAGATCTCACAGAAGTGGAGTGGAAATCGATTTTCTCGCAGCTGTACAAGTTTCTCTGGGAGACGAAGGTCGAGACTCAATCGAAGTCCGCTGTCGGCCGCAGTGGCAGCTTCAGTGCGACGTCGATGCATGTGATCACAGAAGGAAGTACTGCTGTCGAAGAAGAGCCCGCCGACAGCGTCCTGGTTGCCAACATGTGCAAGATCACCAAGCACTTCATCGTGTACCCGTCGATCCACAAGATTCTCGCAAGTATAGAGTGTCCAGGTCCCCAGGTTGACGGCGCAATCTCGTCGACGACGCTGTTTCCGGCGCTCGCAGCGTTCGCGTACTCGATGGATATTGCGACGCTACTCCACGGAGTGATTCACATCGCTCAGCGCCGGCTGTTCGACTTGGACGGCATCGTGCAGAGCCTTGTGTACCATATCGTGTCCGTTCTGCCCAGCGCAACCCCGAGGTTTGGGCTGAACAGTACTTCAGGGACGAATTTTTTTAGCGTCAAGAAGCCGCGCCACCTACACGAGACGGTCAGTGGGTGTGCTGACATCCTTGCAAAGATCCTAATGCAGCAGTTCCCGAATACCTTCCGGTATTACATCCATACCAAGGTCCAGCTCGCGTCGTTTGAGAGTGTCGAGGCCTTTGAGCGCGAGCTATTCCCGCCAAAGGTTCCTCCGAGCGATCCCAGTCTGCACGCAGACATCAAGAGTGCAGTGATGACGGCGTTGCTCGACGATCCAGAGACATTGCTCAAGATTGCAGAGATCGCTCTTGCGGAGATCCGCTTTCTCGACGCGTACCATACATCGCTCAGCGGTATACCTCCCACCCTCGTGCTCGACGTGATCCGCTGTGCGATGGAGTGCTCGCTCGTAGATCGGCCGCAGCTGGAACTCTTCCTGCCGTGCGTGTACCGACTCATCGACGTGTTCTGTGCAGCTATCAACTTCCATCAGCACATGACGACGATCTCGGAATTCGCGTCGCGCGATTGCTTCAGCGACTCCGACTCGGACGATGGCTCAGGTGGAATCGAGGAAGAAGAGGGCGAAGATGATGACGATGATGAGGAAGACCCGACGAGCCGTGAGCCAAACGATGCTTCTCCGGGCGCTAAGCCCACGCTCTCGCCCGTGCTTCGGTTGGACGAGCCATATTCACGGCCGAAGAAAGACAGCATGACGTCGACATCAACCAGCTCATCTATCGTTTGCTTCTCTCCCACGTCTGGTCGGCAACTCGTCAACCATCGTCCACTCACGTCGATCGTACTGATCATGAGCATTGTTGAATTTCTCGACATTGTGATCCGCATGGGCATGGACTCAATCGACAACCGTCTCATGCGTCTAGATCTGTCGACGTCTCTGATCAATCTCTTTGACAAGTACCCGAAGGCCAACGTGCTCCACTGCCGACTGCTAAAGCTGTTCCTCAGTCTGTTTGATCGAAACACGACCGGCCGCGTCAACAACCCGTTCTTACGGAGCGTGTTTCGCCCGCCAAACTCAATACAGGAATTCATAATGCAGAAGCTCCACCAAAGCTCCAAGACACACCCGTACGATCCGCATATCTCGATTCTCGGCGTCAAGATCGACAAAATCTGTAGCTCCCCATCGCTTCAGCAAGAGCTCATCCGTCAATACTGCACGAGTACGCGTGGTTGGAATGACTTCGCATCTTCGCTGGTTGCACGCCACTACCAGCAGATGGATGCCCTCGATGACCTCGCTTTCAGTATCGGTGGCAACGGAGCTAACGGTGGTGGTGCAGTCGCCATCAGCCGACGGGGTGTCACCGACGGTATCGACGAGGTCTTTCCGCTCAGTCGTGCGTCGTCTTCGTCGTGTGACTTTCTCACTGATGAGCTGCAGCCGTTTCGCCGTCTCCCCGTGGAGAAAGAAGGTTTTGGATCGTCGCAGAATCTCGCAATGGGGACCGACGCAGTGCTACCGACTGATATGCTGAAGAGTCGAGCGCAGAGCCAATTCCCAGAATCGATCATCGACATTTTGCGAAACGACTGCTCGACGTCATTTGAGGCCACAGAGGAGGAACGGTTTATCGTTGGATATGCCTACCAGAAGCTGGCAAAGTGGGTGAAGGTACAGCTCAAGTTTGATAAGACTACCTGTCTTCTCGTTGTCCAAGATGCGTCCAAGGTATCGGCTTCGAGTGGAGCTTCATCGGCACCTGCCACACCTCACCCAGTGAATGGTTTGCCCGTCATTGCGCCACCGTCCGCTTCGGCATCAAACAAGAAGCCTACGGCCATCTCGACATCCAAGCTAAAACAGTTGTGGAAGCAACACAAGCCTCAATGGGCGACGTCTCGACCGAAGAAGTTCGTCGTCTGCACGGCTCGCAAGTGGATTGCCTTTGGACGCACTGTGAAGAACCCAAACGTTGGTGCATTTGGATTTCAGATCGATGTGTTCGACCGCATACGGGAAGAAGACCAGACGCTGACGTTTGTAACCCGATCGGAGCAGACACGAACGCTGTGGTTTGAGGCTCTACAAAACGCCGTAGCAGAAGCACGATCGCAGCGCCACCAGAGCTTCACGGAGGTCGATGAGGAGGCAAATATCATGCTCGTCAAGTGTGTGGCGACGCAGCGAGAAGGCTCCCAGATGGTGTACTTGGCGTTGCCTGACGTCCACGTTCTCGGTCCGGTGATCTCCTCCAGTTTCTCATTGAAGTCGGAAGTGCCCGAAGATATCCCCTTCTGGGGTACCTTTCATGGCCCACACGGCGTCAGCAAGTACTGTTCACTCTTCAATCGGTGTCTCCATGTCGTGTCCGTGCAGGAGAAGCGCGTATACGCGAGCGGATACTCAGTGATTGTCGAATTCGATGCAACACTGCAAGCTGTAGAAGACGCAGGGCCGGCAACGCCAGTGACGAGGAAGTCCTCAGCGACCCCCACCGCGCCGGCAAGATTGCATCTCCAACTCCAGCTCGCGCCGCCTCGTGATCCAGAGAAAACTGTGACCTGCTCGTTCACGGACACTTACTTGGTCAGCGGGGACCAGATCATCTCGATGACCAGGACAATCGCGGACTCCGAGAAGCTCGTGAAGATTTTGTGTGACGAGTCCATGGAGTAACGTGTATTTCAGTGAACCCTCCAAACAGTGGAAGAAGCTGAAGAGAGGTTTCCAAAATCAAAAGTTCCGCGTGAGCCAGGCCACGATCTCGTCGCGACTGAGTTCGCCGTCGCCACTTGTGTCCAGCTCGTCAAATACTTTGTCGATCTGTTTCGGCGACATCGCCATGCCGAGCTCGCCGCACAGCAGCGCAAACTCGTTGCGGTCGATGGAGCCTGTATTATCCTTGTCGATGTCGTTGAAGAACCGCGCGAAGCGCTCGTCGTCCGTCTTTTCGGTGCCGTACCGGTCCCGAAGTTCTTGGTAAATCCGGGTTAAGAACACGGGAGGTTCCCACGTCGACTCGCCCGTGGCGTTGTTCCAGAAGTACTAGAAGAAAATATGCGTGAGGAGTTCCGCGTTTTGAGAATGCGTGGGCGTTTCATCGGCGCTTACCGTGTTGCCGTGCCCATCGTCGAACGCCTGCCACAACTCCTGGTTGCCGCCGTCACTTTCGCCGGTGCGCGGTGTCTTCGCAATGAAATCTGGTCGCTCCCACATCGACTCGCCTGTGCGCTTGTCGACAAAGTACGTGTATCCCGTGGATGAATCGAAGTGCTTCTCGAAGAGCGACTTGAGGAATGTGCGGAATTTGGCGCGCCCGATGCGGCCGCGGTAGATCCGCTGCAGCTTGATGGCCGCGGCGACTCGCTCCGGGCCCGTGGCGTTCGAGGCCTTCAGCGTTGGCGTCTCGGGCTTGTTTTCCCGTGGCTTTTCGTGGCGGGCCTGCAGCGCCGTGTGCACCATGAACAGCTCGGCCTCGGTCATGTTTGCGATCCAGCGCGTCAGATTTGTCTCCCGAGTGCCGGTGGTGAAGCTCACGGTCGTGGCCGCTTGCACGCTGTGCGCTTGTCCGTCGGAGTGCAGCTGCGTTATCTGGAACGAGTGGGCCTCGTGGTGCGGAAGCACGTTCTCGAGTCTGGTGCCGTCGACGTAGCAGTACTGGAGCCGCGGCATGTGGTACAGCGCCGTCGGCACGGCTCCTCGAAGACGCGGGTTACCGCGCAGCTTGAGCTGCTTAAGCGATCGCAGCCTCGCGAGCTCCTTTGGGATCTTCCCGTCCAGTCCATTCGCCGACAGATCGATGGCTACGACGTGGTTTCGCTCCCACTGCGTACCGTAGAGTGGAAGCTGCTTCTCCAGCGATCCGTGCAGGAGCAGCAAGTCGGCCGTTTGCTCCACGGCGCGTGCCAGTGCATGCCAGCCCGAGTCGTTCTTCCACGTGCCCTTGGCACCGCCCGTCTTCTGGAACAGGCGAAGCAGCGCCTCGAGCTCGAGCTGCGCCTGGGACGTGTGCTTGGGCTGCAGCTCGCCGTTCTGCTTGGCCATCGCGATCGAGGAGTGAAAGGAGCAGATATTGACTCGGTAAGCGCCTCGATCGAATTGATGGAGTGGAGAATGTTTCCAGTGGCTCATGGAATTATCAAACGCTGCAGTATATAAATAGGAGGCGAAATGGAGAAGATGAAGAAGCGTAAGAATCTACGACGACTTGAGACGAAGGGAGCTACTTGATGCTGTGTATAATGTGTGATTTTGTTTTGTCTATGCGAGCATGAGGCACCCGACGACAAGAACCACGCCAGCTACTCGAAGCGTCGCCCTCGTGGTCAGCGCAGACGAAGCAGGATCGGATGCCGCCGGTCCCGGGACGCGCGAGGCGTTGAGGTCCGAGTCGTCGGGCGAGCGCGACGAGCTGCCCGACCCGTTGAAGCGCGTGTCCGACCAGTTCGTCGGCCGGTGCGACGGCGAGCCCGCCGCAAGCAGCGCCGCGCAGTCGCGCAGTCGGTCGCGCAAGTCGGTCTCGTTGAGCTTCCAGCCAAAGTCGCCCGGGTGCGAGAGCTTATCGGTGACGAGCGGCAGCTCGCCCGAGCCGGCGACCCACACGCAGCACGGATCGCCCAGCTCCTCGCCGTTGGTCTGCCCGTCGCCGTCGGCGTCGCCGTGGCACAGCGACTTGGTCCACTTCAAGCCACCCGCGGCGAACGCGCGGCCAAACGGGTTGAGCGGGCCGCCGCCGTCCCACGCGATGTGGCCGAGCGCGTGGGCCCCGGCGACGTTGTTGCCGTTCGGGATGCGTGCGACAAACTCGAGGTGCGCGCGCGAGATGCCGGCGGCCAGCGCGAGCAGGACCGCGGCCGAGGTGACGACGGCGCCGGGTGCCATCGTGAAACGCAGCGTGAAGAGAGAGGGAGGCGGTGGGAGAGCCACTCGGCGGTCGCGATGGCAATGGTGCAATGGGTGACCCACCACGACACGGTAGACGGAGAGCTTGAGACTTCAAGAACGGACGTGAGACCGAGACGGAGGAGGGGGACGCAGCTTCGCCGTCATCGCATGCCCGTGGGTGTGTGCGAGTGCGTGCGTGCGGATGGGGTTCCAGAGACGATTGACGTACAGTAAGTAGTACAGTCCCTTCGTCGGGCCTCCCCCTCCTATCCCAAGCCGAACGCTCTGCTGCCACGAGAGGCTCGGGGACGCCGCCGTCCAGCGGCGCGCTGGACGCATCCTCGCTCGCGTGGCGGAAAGACCGCATTAATGCGCCGACTGGCGTAACCGCGAACTTGGGCCGCGACCCACCGAGAACGTTCGGAGAAAACCGAGGTCCCCACACTCACACATCCCAGTTGTCCGTATTATTAGTATCAGTGGAGAGCCCAAGCAACGGACAGAGACAGAGAGACCGAGGCGAAGTGGCGATGCAACATGGAGCGGTCTTTACTACTGCGGAGTATGTACAGGCGTGGACGTGTCTACCTCTCGCGGATAATTAGCGAGCTCGCGGGAGAAGGACGACGATCGACGCGGGCGAGTGTGTGTGTGTGTGTGGCAAAAGCATGGCGCAGCGCGGGGCAGTAGAGGAGACGCGCGGCGTGGTTCCGTTTGTATATTTGTGCATTCCTTCCCACGACCAAACGGCACGGACTCCGACTGCTTCTACACACCAAAAAAAATCACACGTCGTCACGTGCCTTACAGCGCGAGCGCGAGCGCGCCGACGACCGCGGCGGCCGCGAGCTGGAACACGGGCGACACGCCGCGCGCGAGCGTGGCCGGCACGGCCGCCGACGATGTGTTGGTCGAGTTCTTGGACGTCGTGGACGACGACGCCGACGACGTGGACGACGAGTTGGACGACGACTTGGACGACGAGGACTTGACCGAGTCCATCGGCACCCAGTCGTAGTCGCTCGAGCCGCTCGTCGTGCTGGACTCGGCTGGCGCGGTCGTGGTGTCGGCCGGCGCCGTCGTGGCCGCCGTCGAGCCCGAGCCACTCGCGGCCGCGGGGGTCGCGGCCGGCGCACCGGGCGTGAGCGCCGGCGTCGCGTTGGTCGAGCCGTCGGCGGGCTTGACCGTGCCGGGCGAATCCGTGGCCGCCGCGGCGGGCGCTGCGGTCGTGGCGGCGGGCGTCGCGGTCGTGACGGCGGGCGTGCTGGACTTGCAGAGCGCGCGGCTCTTGGTGAGCGTGGCGTCGTCGAGCTTGGAGGACGCGCTGCCCGGGTCCTTGGCGCCGCTGGGCACGGCGGGCGTGCCGCCCGATTTCCAGACGCAGCACGGGTCGCCGAGCTCCTCGCCGTTGGTCTGTCCGTCGCCGTCCGTGTCGGCCTTGCACAGCGCCTCGGTCCACGTGTAGTCGGCGGCCGCGAAGGCCTTGCCGAAGGCGTTGGTCGCGCCGCCGTTGTCCGGGTCCGTGTGGCCCACGGCCGTGACGCCCGAGACACCACTGCCGTTCGGGATGAGCTTGGCGTACTTGGGCACGGCGTGGACGGCCGCCGGCAGCACCGCGACGGCCAGGAGGCCGCACACCGAGAGCATCGCGCGCATGACCATGGTGTCTATGTGGTGGTTGCCGTGGGGGGGAGGAGGCACAACGGAGATGGTCTGGATGTGCGGAGGAAGAAATTCCGGAAATGGAATCCAGGGTATACACGGTAGGCAGAAGGAGAGAGAGGATGGAGAGAGCGGGCGAGAAGCGTTCTCTGGATGCGGACAGGACGCGCAGTGACCGGGCGGTCTGGAATCCAGACCACTCAGAAGTGCACGATAGTGGAGCGCGGTAGGGGACGGCGCGGATGGTGGACTAGCCAGACAGCCTTCTGCAAAACACTCTGCGTGCAGGAACGCGGACGAGTGACCGGGGGGCGAGCGCTTCCCAAGGTCCATGTGGCCGCCGCCTGCCGTTCAATTGTGCGGTTCGTGAGCGCCAGCTGGCGATCACGGAACCGTACTTGAACCAAAACGAGGTGTGGTATCCCCGTATCCACCCCGAGATACTGTAGTACGGAAGACATCTCAATCTACGTGTTTTGTAAATACGTTGTAGATGGGAGGTCATGGGCACAGGAGCCAGATGGCTTCACCTCGGCATACACTTTGGTGGATTTTGCTGGGCATGAGATTCTCGACTCACAACCAAGAAATCCATGCACAAACCATGACCGCCAAAAGCAGGTTTATTTGAAATCCACGCACAAACCTTGACCACCAAAACCAGGTTTACGTTCCAGATGCGATCACACCTCTCACCTCTCGGCGAGGATAGAGTCCAGCGATACTGGACGACGTATTTGATCCAGACTCTGGGACTCCCACGGAAGTCCCAGAGTCTGGATCAGCCTGGGAGAAATCGATGTGTCGGGCAGATGTCCTCTGCGATCTCGCCGTTCATTCCGGAGTGCCCGCTGGGTTGAGACAGTCCCGCAATCGCTGATCCGCTGTCCTTGACCTCGCGTCGACGTTCTTCTCTGCACGGGATGGCGGAGCAGTCTGCGCCGCTTCGATCTCACGTGCGAGCTTCGCTTCAAGGCGCTGCTGGCGCCGCTGCCTCGCTCGTTGAACGCGCTCTGACGACAGCGATTCCTCCTCACCTTCAATCCGGTGGTCTGCTCGGGGGAGTCTTTGCCCAGCCCCATCCGGAGACGGCGAAGCAAGGGGCATCTCGTCGTGGACGACGTCACCCTTCCGGACTCTGGATCCAGTGAGTGGATGGTCCAGCGAAATGACCCTCTGGATTCCAGATCCTGTCCTGCCCTCGTCTGGTGGTTGGTCGCCTCGGGTAGCACACAGCATGACGATCGGGTGGTTCTGGCCGTACGCGCCCATGGCGACAATGTGCGACGTCGGGCTCCACGCGATCTCCAACAGCGGGAACCCGTGGAAGAAGCGGTGGCCCCACACGCCTCTGGACGAAGCGTCCAGCCGCTGGCCCTGGACGGCGCCGAACAAGTGCGGTACGCCGTCCTCCGAGCCGCTCACCACGAACTGGCCGTCCGGAGAGAACGCCGTCTTGGCGAGAAGCTGGTCACACTCGATGCCAACGTAGTTCTTGTGCAGCAGCAGGAAGCTGCGCAGCTCGTACTGGAACAGCGCGTGCGGGTGGGTCAGCACCAGCAGGTGCTGCTTGCGAGGGTGCAGCGCGAGGCTCGCGACGCTGCGCTGGCCCGTGCGCACGCTCTTGGTGAGCTCGTACGTCAGTCCAGACTCGGTCGTCGCTGGCGTCCACACGGTGATCGTGCCGCTCGCGTCCCCGCAGAATAGCCGTCCTCCTTGCTTGGACTCCATCCGGATACTGTGGACCGCCACGCTGCTGCCACTGACGTTGACAATCCACTGGTAAATCGGTGCCGCCATATACGAACGAGCTGGTTGTGTGGACAGCTCTGTCGTCTCGCCTAGACTCCAGAGACGGACGACTCCATCGGACGAGCCCGTGACCACGACATTCGGCTCCCATGCATGGAACATGGCGCAGTAGACGAAGACGGGGGACGGCACGTGCTGGAAAATCTGACCGGGTAGTGTGGTCAATGATGCAGAAGCCGTTTCTCGCAGAATCCACAGCATTGCCGAGCCATCCGAGGACGATGACAGCAAGGCCTTGGCCCCGATGTCGCCGAGCGGGCTCCACTCGAGCGAGTAGATCATGCTCTGGTGGCCCCGGCAGCTCTGCCACAGCGCTCCTGTGTTGACCTGGTGGATGTGGATGACCCACTCCTCTGCTGTCGACGAGAGCTGGTGAACGGCCGCCGCGAGGAAGAGCCCGTCGGGGCTGAATGCCAACGACGAGCAGCCCTTGCGTCCCGTTGGCAGGCGGTGCAGCACACGCTGCGGAACGAGACACGGCTCGGCGCTGCGGCGCTGGCACTTGAGGACCGGGTCCATCGGAGAACCGACACGAGCTGATGGCTCAGGCGCAACGGCGATCTGGTCAGGCTCTTGGTTGCCACGCAGCGAGTCGTCCTGTGGAATTTTACTGTCGCCTCCATCTCCAGGCTCTTCGGCGACTAGCGATCGTGCACTCATCTGCTCCGTGATGCCAGAAAGCCGCCTCGGTGTCAGCACCGTTGACGCAGACACCACCGGGCGGAGCTCAACGTGGAGACTGCACGGCAGTCGAACCCGCGAGCGCATCTGGAACTGGAGAAATACTGTCGGCATCCTCTCCTCGAACTCGGGATTCCACCGGAATTGCGATCTCGCTTGGTGCGAGTCGAGCCAACCGAGTGGCTGCCAGGCAAAGAGCTGGAGCCGCACGGTCGCATCCGACGCCGTGTCAGAATCGGGCAACGCGAGCGACGGGAGCCGGATGTTCCCAGAATCGCTCACAGGCTTAAAGAAGCACCACGCGAGTCGCTTGTATCGCGAAGGATCGCTGAGGTTCCCGATCGGATCAGCAGTGGAACGCTGCTCATCTGCTGCTTTGTTGGTCGTGGGTGGAGCGAAATGCATCGAAAACGTCTTGTGCTTCACCCGTCGAGGCTCGACGATCTCAAACAAAAGCAACACTTGCGGAGACGCAAACTCGGTCAGCGTGAGTCCGGGCAGCACATGCGACGAATTCCACTCGAATGCGTTGAGCATGCGCGTGCTGAACGCTGCTGATGTGGTGTGCACTCGCCTCACGAAGGGCCTCCCGGTACACAAGTCGACCGCGTGCATCAAGACTATGGGGCGGCCGTAGCTGTTGTGGCTGGTACTTGCGAACGGCATGTTGTCTGTGTGACGGACGAACACCTCAAGATGGCTCTGCTTGGTGATTGAATCCAAAGACGCCACGATCGCGCGTGCATCTGCCGATAGCTTCGCCAGCTCTGTGGAACTCGCGGGTAAACGTAGCGACCCACCGATACACACGCAGTTGCTGAAGAGCCCCCATATAGAGAGCGATCTGTGCGACCGTGGTGGCGAATGCGTGCCGTTTGTGTTCGGTGTCGAGTCATTCTCGTTCTTGCGAGACTTCGCGTCGGCTCCGGTTCCACTTGCCGTGACAGCATTCGAATCCTGTCGCTTCGACTTGCTTCGTGGTATGCGCAGTGAGCTCGTTGCCGAGAGGAGTCGCTGCTTTGGCTTCGATCTTCGCTTGGGGCTGCCGATCTGCCCGTTGTGGGCTTCTTCTGTTGTCTCAGGTTGCACGAGCAGCGGAGACGATGAGGCGGCGGATGGCTCTGCGTTTGCATGGGCCTCATTTAGTGATCGTGGTGGACTCAATAGATTTGCAGCCTCGGGGGCTCCATCGCCGCCTCGCTTCTTTGCATTTTCCTTGCGCTTGCGTCGCTCCTCGCGGTCTTCATTGTGTTTGGCCATGATCTACTCGGTAAACAATGAGAGAGTGAGTGATGCAGCCAAGAGTCGCACGCATGGCAACACGGCGTCTCTCTATGGGCAGATATATTCCGGTTTCACAAGCCGTTGGAATGGAAAACGGTGCGCTCGTTCAATGGAGCAATGCATTGCATAAAGACGACTTGGGTCGATCAGGAGAGAGGAGCACAAAATCTACCTGCATATCCAAGAAGGAAAGAAACGTGAGACTCCGTCCATGCCCTCATACAAGAGCACTACTGGTCGAGACTTGCGATTTCGTGGACAAAAGGGTTGCTCGCCGTCGTGATCTCCAAGTCGGTAAGATAGGTTTTGGCTTCAAACGCTCGCAGAATGACCGAGTCGTGGTGCGGCAAGCTGAAACAATACAGCACCAGTCAGTCAGTCACGACACGCTCCCACTCGTCCGTCAACTATGGGCGAGACCGTAATGACGTACTCTAATGCCGGGGCGAACCCCGTCTTCGGACACACGGCGGCAATGTTCGTCAGCGACGAGCCGAAGAGGTACCTCACGACGCGTAGCATGAGCTTAATTTGGTGGCGCGAGATCTTGGCTCTGCGCAGACCGATCAGGTTCAAGCCGAGCAGTTTCGCGCGGTTCCCGCTCAACAGTCCGTACGGCAGCACGTCCCCGTCGACGGCACTTCCGCCGCCAACCATCGCAAGGCTGCCGACCTTGATGTACTGCTTGAGTCCGACCTGGCCGCCAATGATCGCGAAGTTGCCGATCTCGACGTGGCCCGCGACGCACACGTTGTTGGAGAGCACGACGTGGGAGCCGATCTGGACGTCGTGGCCGACGTGGGCGCCGCATAAAACCCAGCAGTTATCGCCCAGCGACGTCGGCGTCTGCACCGAGTACGATGTGCTTCCATGGATGGTCACGTGCTCGCGGATCACGCAGTTGCGGCCAATCTCGAGCTGGAACGACGACGGCGCGGCCGTCATCGGGTTGTGCTTCTTGTCCTGCGGCGCGCCTCCGAGACACGCGAACGGGTGGATGACCGTCGCGCTGCCGATGCGGGTCTTTCCCTCGACCACAACGTGCGACTGCAGCATCACGCCGTCTTCCAGCACCACGTCTACCACAGCAAGACGAATTTATCCCGTTAGTCACATGAAGAAAGACAGAAAGACGTGGACAACCGTCGGAAGAGGACCTGGGCCGACGATACTGTACGGGCCGACGCGCACGTTGCGACCGAGAGACGCGCGCGGGTCCACGATGGCCGTCGGGTGTACGAACGCGTACTCTTGGGGACTGTCGCCCGCGTGGAGGTGGAGAAACGGCGACATCGACAGCGTGGCCTCTCGCTCAGCTGTCTGCTCCTGGCGCTTGCCCATCTACACAGCAACATGAAGTCAGCGATCTATCCATGAAAACGTACGAGGGTGAGTGAGGACGTACGGCGGCGTGGTCGATCAGTTCCTCCATAGATTGCATCACAGCCGACGACGCGGACGTCTTCACAACGGAGAGAAACAGTCAGATTCTCATCGGTTCGGAGGCGTTCGAGACCGAAAAAAAAAGCGCTACGTACGAAGCGACGGAGCGGTGGCGCGGAGGCGTCTCGCATGGCGCCAGAGGACCGCAGCAGCGTCTCGGCGTCCTGCGGGAGCCGCAGTTGGCAGCGGCGCAGCATCGGCGGCACGAGCATGTTTCCTTTCGTGATGCCGCTGGGATTGACGGTTCCAAGGCGAACACCGCTCACCTTGTTTTGATACCATTTTATGTTACACACCTTCTTTTGTGAACTGAACTCTCAATCAGTATGAGCGAACGTTCAACGTCACCGAATCCACACTCTGGACTCATTCCGGCAAGCGGATCGTGAGGAAAAGAGCGAAAGATGGCCAATACAAGAGCTGGATTCAGTGTGTTGTTTGTATGGTTGCTGACTGGCTACTGCATACGACGCGACAGCATAAAAACACGAGTTACACGTTCCCGACAAATACGAACGAGAGGGGGAGCAGAGGGGGCCTTAGAAGTTGGCGTGGATCATGTCCGTGTACATGCCGCACACACCCATGCCGCTGCCGCTGCGCTTGATGCGAACGTAGCCCTTCTCGCCCCAGTTTGCGCCCCACGAGTTGCGGATCTTAATGGTCGTGGCGTCGTAACCGACCGCGAGCACAGCGTGGTCCACCTGCTGGGTCTGGCAGCTCGAAAGCACGCCGCTGACGTACTGCTTCCAGGCATTGTTACCGGCGGTCACGGCGATCACCACCGGGTGCGTGATGAGCGCGCTGACGAGACCCGACTCACCCGAGACCGTGGACGTGCTCTTGATGCCCGACGCGACCTTAGTGCAGCCCGTCGTACACCTGCCCGATTGGCCGTTGCTCATCGTGTACGGCACGTCGCTAGCGCTGCAGACACCATTCTTCTGGATGTACTGGAAGGCGTAGCTCGGCACACCGCCGTTGCAGCCCATGTTGCGCGTGTCACAGGTCGCGAGGTTCTGCTCCGAGAGCTTCACGTACGACGACGCCTTGGTCGCAATACACTTGCCCGTCTCAGCACCGGCGATCGTCGCAAACGCCCAGCAATCTCCGCACTGGCCCTGGTTCTGGACTGGCGGCATGCACTTGTTGGTCGACCAGTCGATGCTGTCACCGTCCGCACCAATGACTGCACTCTCGTCCGTGGCTGGGGCTGGCGTGTCTGCCGATCCCGACGGAGCATCCGTAGGGGCGACGACTGGGCCCGAAGGGGCAACTGGGCCAGACGGAGCATCAGTAGGAGCAACGACCGGAGCCAACGTTGGGCCAGTAGGCTGGTTGTTGTCGCTGTTGTCGTTGTTGTCGTTGCTGTCGTTGCTGTCGTTGTTGTCGATGTTACCGTTGTTACCGTTGTTGCCGTTGTTGGGAAAGTAGTTGTTCTTGTTGATCCAATTGATCAGGTCCTGGAAGCTGTAGCCCTCCGTGCCCGACAGGTTGCCAGAGCCGCCGGATGCTTGGCCCTGGCTCGTGCTGACCGAGCTGCCGCTGTTGCCCCAGTAGTTGGAGAACATCTCGCCGATGTTATACGCGTGCGCGCGGCCGTTTCCGTTGTTGGCGTTGCCCTGGCCGTTGTCCTGGCTGCTTTGGACAGCATCTCCGGCGACTGTGTCATCCCAGCTTGGACGGTAACGAAGATGGCGCCCACCACCGGCGATGTACGAGTTCTTGATGTACGTGGAGAACTCGTCCGTCGTCATGAGCGAGAACGGCGAGTCGGTCGAGAACTCGGCGTCCGGGTTCTGCTCCTTAAGGTCGGACACGAGCTGTTTGGCCATGAAGAAGCGCTGCTTGCGGTCCTCCTGGACCTCGTCGGCGTCGCGCGACTCGGCCTGCGGGAGCCAGCCGTTGGCCTTGCCATCGTCGTGGAACTTCTCCATCCAGGCGTCTAGCTCGTCGGCCACGGCGTCGACCTCTTCCAGGTAACGGGCGTAGTCAATGTTGGCGTGCATCTGGCGCGCCTGCGCCATGCTGGCGATGAAAGCGACGGCCGCGCACGTGTGGATCAGCGCCGAGGCGGTCTTCATAGTTGTGTTGCTGTCGTGTCAGTGGGCTGAGGAGGATGTTGGCGCGCACACGGCAAATCGAGAAGTGAGGATGCCAGAGCACCCAGCGAGGCTGTCCCCGGCATCTATCCCAGCGTAGCACTCTGGACGAAACCCGTCTGGAGTCCAGAGACAGTCGTTGATTTGAAAGCCATGGTTTCCAAGACCACATGGACTGGACCAGTTGTTCAACGCTAACTTCCGCGGATAGAGAGACTCACAGAGAGATGATCTGATGCAAAGCACGGAGATTGAAGCGCTTCGGGACGGCTGTCACGTTCGCATGGCAGACGCCTTCCTGCTGACCAGCTGGTTACGGCAGACATGGTACCCTGAGTCAGAGTCTCTGACTCGTACACGTGTACAATCGTGGTACATGGTACCTCTTCTACGAGATAATGGCACACTGTACCATGTCTGTCGATAGCCTGGCTCAACGTTTTGAGTTTTTAACGATTGCGTGGTGGGTCCAGTTGCAGTCAACTCGCGGTAAGACCAGTCGTCCAAGACCACAAATTGGCCCAAATCGAATTCGAATTTGGCAGGCATTGACAGAAAAAGCAAGAAAAACTAATTACAGTACACAGTTGTAGTGTGTAGTCAACAGACAAAACGCTGCACGTAT
>JAADVV010000358.1:0-17823 GCA_023335905.1 Pythium pyrilobum | reverse complement strand
TTGCCGTTTGGGATGCGCTGCACGAAAGTCGACAGCGCAGACGCGGAGCGCGGGGAGGCGACGGCGACGAAGACGACGGGGACGAGGAGAGGAGCAGACCAGCGCATGGTGGAGACGATTGCAGAGTGAGCAGACCTCATTATCGGGTGCCAGCTCTGCTTGCTGTTGCTTTTAAGGGAAACGTTACAGCGAGCGTTTCACAAAAGGAGGCTAACACAGCCCACACACACACACGCGCGCAGCGTCTCTTGAGGGTCGGAGAAGGCAGAGAACGCAACGCTGCGAGAGAAAACTCGAGAGAGAAGCGGAAGGAGCGAGCGACAGAGGCGATTGTGCTAGCGAACACGATGGCGTCATGGGTGCGTGGCGTGACGTGGCGTGAACGGGAGGTAGAGGAGGAGATGCTCGTCTGACGTTGGTGGCGTCTCTTGGCAGATTAAAAACATGAAAGATGGATCCAAGAGGTGACGACCTCGTCACTCGGCAAAGCAGATCGGATGACGCGGCTGAGTCTCTCGCGTCACTTGTGTTGCTAGACTCAAGGATGAGTTCGTGCGGACGATCGGCGCCGGCGGGGAAGGGTGCATGGATCCCGTGATGGAGTACCGCTGCCAGCGGTGCGGACGCGGGCTTCTCTGTCGAAATCCACGGTGCGAGAGACTCCACTGACTGACGGGTCGCGCATATCCCGCAGGTTCAACAAGTACAACGAGAACCTCGACAAGCTCTCGCGCGCGATGACGCACTACCTCGAGACGTCGCAGGCGCACACGCAGGCGACCGTGCAGCTCATGCACGGCTTCTCCGTGTTCTTCGAGTCGCAGATGCAGGACGGTGAGTCAGTTGCACGCATCGTTGAGTGGAGATCGACATCGAGACTGACCGCACCGACGAATGCGCGATACGCGCACAGCGTCCCCCGAGGACGACGACTACGCGCAGACCAAGTGCGTCGTCTTCTCCTTTTATCTCTTCTGGACGTGGACAGATTCGCTGAGCAGTTCGGTACCGTTTATCTAGGGCGCTCGCGCAGAGTGCGCTCCGGCTGGAGGAGATCCACCAGTCGCTGCGCGCCAACGTGCTCGACACGGCACACCACATGCAGGCCGACCACGTCTCGCGGTCCATCCAGCACGTGCGCAAGAGCAACGCGGGTCTCCAGAAGCAGCTCGCGGGTCTCAAGCAGCGCGTACGGAGACTCGCGACTCTACTACTGGTACTGACTACATCATACCACGCTGACACTACGTCTACTGCGACCAGCTCATGGACTACGATTCGATGCGGCGCTCGGCCGAGAGCCAGCGCAAGAACACGCCCGAGTACGAGCGCGCGGCCCAGCGCGTCGCGGCGGCCGAGGCCTCGCTCGTCGCGCTGACCAACGAGCTCAACAGCGAGCTCAACGCGCTCGACGCGCGCCGCAGCGTCGACATGAAGAACGAGTTGCTCACGGTTGTCGCCTGTGAGCTGTTTGTCCACTCGCGCGCGCACCAGCACTACGAGCAGCTCGTGCCGCTGCTTCCCGGGATGGCCAAGCCGCTCTTCCAGGTCGCCGAGTACGCGCGCGGGCGGCCGCCCACAAACCCCGCAGAGAATGAGATGGTCGGCGTGGTCAGCTACGCGGGCGAAGCGAGCCGCGGCGTCATGGAGAAGCCGCTGCAGTACCACCAGAAGCTGGTGCACGGGGACCCGGCGAGCGTGCATCCGCTGCCGTCGACCAAGTTTGGGGTACGTCCACGGGTCCATTTTTCACGGGAATTGCGGGCTTGCGCAGCTGATGGCTCGAACGTGCATCCCCAGGACATTCATGCGGGGGAAAAGCTCGCGATGGCGACGTACGCCCGCCGCCAGTAGCCAATAATTGGCCGGTGTGAGTTCCTCTTTGCATGCGGCGATCGTCGACCGCTGCTTTTCGTGGGCTTTTCTAGTGGTGACTTCTCCGGATAGAGACATTGATTGGTCAAAATGCTATCTTTTATTGCCAATCATATCACGCAGTAGTCATCTATCCTGTCCCTTAGCCTAACCAAGTGTAATGGTTCATGTCGCCCTCCCCGTAGCCGCTCGCCCCCATCTTGTGAACCGCAGCAGACCGACCGAACGGAGCAGGCGAACAATGAACGGAGCTGTGCTGACGCGAGGAATCCGCGCGCTGCAGGTGCGCGGCGCGCGCGCCATGGGCACGGGCAAGGAGTACGTGGCTATGCCCGAGACGGCCATGATCACCAACAACGTACGTCGCCGCGTTCGCGCTCGAAGTCGCAGTCCGAAACGAGCCACTAACGCCGTTGCGATCGATGGTTCCGCCGGTGCTTTCTGAAATGGAACAACAGGGCACGCATATCTTTGAGCGCAAGGGATGGGAGTACTCGGCGTACCTGGGCATGCTCGGCGGTCCGATCGTGCTCTACCTCGGCCTCTCGAACGTCCCCGAGTCGGACTCGGAGGTCTTCGCGCGGTACGTCTTTCCAAGATGAGAGGCCGTCAATCGAGGTGGTCGGTGTGTCTAATGGTTCGTGTCTGCTCACGCAGTGCGGAGGCGTACGCGGCGCGCAAGGGCGAGGGCTCCGAGTTCACCGTCACCAAGCGCCCGAGCGGTCCGATCGCGTCGCAGTTCACATACGAGCGCGTACGTTGGCCAGGCGTATTGCCAGTCAATTGTCGTTCTTCGATGCTGACGCCTGCTTTGTGTGTTTGCGCCGACTGCAGACGGAGATCGGCGAGCGACCGACGCTCCAGGGCTAAGTCCAAACGGACTTCCCCCCTGTTTCGCCCCAAGATACACCCACCAACTCCACCGGCTCGTCCCGCTGTGAAACCTCATGCTCGCTGTGCATTTTGGGACGTGTCGGTGGGCGCGAAAAGATAACGTAATGAACCCCCCACCAGACGTGTAAAGAATTCTCTAGTTGCCGTGTGTGGTTTTAGTTGCCACCTGATTGCTTTAGGAACGCTGTGAGTTGCTCGGCCGTGCCGCAGCTCCTACAACAATGAGAGAGCGAGAGAGAGAGAGAGAGAGAGAGAGAGAAACAGTATCCAGCGGGTTAGTCCCAAGTCGGCATCCGCCTGCATATCGTCACGTACATGGCCGTGGCCTTGGGTGCGTGCTGCTTGATGAGGCCCGTGAGCACGCCGCCGAACCCCAATTCCACGAACTCGGTCGTGCCGTTCTCGAGACAAAAGTCGACGCTCTGGCTCCAGCGCACGGGGCTCACGACCTGCTTCACGAGCGACTCGCGAACCGCGGCACTGTCCTTGGGCGACGCTGCGCCTTCCACGTTCCACACGACGGGCACCGACGGCTCGCGGATCCGGTCGCTGAGAAGCTCCAGCCGCTGCGCGAGCTCGCGCGCCGCCGGGTCCATCAGCGCGCAGTGGAACGGCGCGCTCACGTCGAGCGGCACGGCGCGGCGCACTTTCTTCTCGGTCTTGGCGATCTCGACCGCCGCGTCGACGGCCTTGGCGGCGCCGCTGATCACGCTCTGCTTGCTCGAGTTGTAGTTGGCCACCTGGCACACGAGACCGTCGGTTTTGGTGGACGCCAGCGCGCAGATCTCCTCGGCGGTCTCGGGGCTCACAGGCATCAGCGCCGCCATGGCGCCCACGCCGCTGGGCACCGCTCGCTGCATCGCCTGCCCTCGAAAGTGCTATCCAACACACAAAATGCAAGCTGATTTAGTACTGCACTGAGAACGATCGCCATGCTGTGGCCTGTTTGCTGTCCTCTGACTCACGACGAGCTTGACGGCGTCGGCGAAGGGCAGCGCGTCGGCGGCCACGAGCGCCGAGTACTCGCCAAGCGAATGGCCCATCACGAACGCCGCCTCTTGCGCGACGCGGAAGCCGCTCTCTTGCTGGAGGATACGCAGCACGGCGACCGAGTGCGAGAGGATCGCCGGCTGCGCGTACTGCGTCTGCGTGAGTTGGTCCTGCGGGCCGTCGGCCATGAGCTTCTGCAGGTTGAACTGGATGGCCTCGCTCGCCTCCTCGAGCACATCGCCCGCCACGCGCCGCCAGTTCTCCAGCAGGTCCGTGGCCATGCCCGCGCGCTGGCTGCCCTGCCCGGGGAACACGAGCGCCATCCGCCGCAGCGTCGTCGTCGCCGGCGTCGCCATTCTCGCGGAGAGTATCTGGCGGGGCCGGATGGCTAAAGGGTGTGGGTATACATGTGTAATTTGATCAAAGTGGTTGGCTAGAAACTACAATTCTTATAGAATCTCTCCGCCCCAGGGGCACCCTGGACACGTCCCAGGTCATCGTGGCGAGGCGTCAAGTGTGCGGGACTGCGTTGTGGGCTGGCTGCACGTGTCTACCTGCGTCCGCCTCCGTTGCCTCCGCCTCCGTTGCCTCCGCCGCCGTTGCCTCCGCCGCCGTTGCCTCCGCCGCTGCCGCCGCCATTGCCGCCACCTCCTCCTCGGCGGTCGTTGTTGTTGTTGTCGTTGCTGTTCGAGTCGCGACGACGCTCATTGTTGCCGTTCATGTTGCCGCCGCGGCCGCCACTGGTGTCGCGGTTGCCGCCGCCACCGCCTCCGCCGCGTTGCCCGTCTTGTCGGTTATTACGACTGTGCACACACAAGTGTCAGTTGGTTATACGAGCCTTCTCTTTCTGCAGCCAACAGAGTACTCACCCTTGGTCGCGCTGCGGGCCGCCGTCGCCCTTCTGCTTCTGCTGATTGTTGCTATTGCTGTTGCGGTTCTGCTGCTGCAGGTGCTTCTTGCGGTCGTCATTGTTGCGTCGCTGCTGCGGCGGCTGGTCGCCCCGTCCGGGTCGGTTGCCCCCGTCGTCTCGAGCGTTCCCATTGCCCTTGTCGCTCTTCTCGCCCTTGTCGCCCTTGTCGTGCTTGTCTCCCTCACGACGACGCTTCGGGTCCTGGTTCACCGGCGCGTCGTCTCCGCCACGAGGCGTCACTGGCTCCTTCTCCTTCTCCGCCGCCGCCTCACGCTCACGCTTGCGAGCCGCCGCGGCCGACACCAGCGACACGATCTTCTTTGGCGCCTGTTCGGTGCTTGCAACGTCCTCTTTCTTCGACGACATGTCGCGCTCCGAGTCGCGTCGCTGGAGAGGCGTCGCTGGCTTCGAAGGCTCCGATTTGCCATCGCGCGACTCGCTTTCGGTCACCGGTTTGCGCTGGTCCTGCTCCTGGACTTTCTTCTCTGACAGCAACTGCCGGCGGAGGGCAGCTTCGGTCGTCTCCACACGTTGACGCTTGCGGCTTTGCTCGCTACTCTCTTGTTCAGGAGTCAGCGCGCGGCTTCCACTGTCACCCGACGGGGCATCTCGCTTGCCCGTCGTGGAAGAGGTCGTCGTGTCCTTCGATTCCTTCGTGTCCTTTGAGTCTTTCGCCTTCTGGCTGGGAGCACCTCGTTCTCGGTCGCGCTGTCCACGATTTCGGTTCTCCGCGGAGCGGCTGCGGCTTCGCCGTGGCTGCTCGCGATTGCCTCCCCCGTCACGCTTTTCTGCGGCTCCGGCTCCTCGGCCACGATCGTTCGCGGCGTCCGATCTGGACGACACTCCCTTCTGAGGAGTCGCACTTTGGTCGCGCGGCTCACGGTCGTTACCTCCGCGGCGATCTCGCTTCGACTCGACATCAGCCTGGCTGTTAGTGGCGCGATCATCGGTTCGAGACGAATCACGTCGCTTGAGTGTCGCCGACTGGGAGGCTCCGCGGTCAGCCCTGTCCTTGCCACTTTCACTCTTGACTTCGCCCGTCTCGAGGGGGTCATCACGAGAGGCACTTCTGCCACGGCGTTCGCCGCGGCTGCTCTGAGATGACGTGTTGTCGCCTCGCCGCGTATCGCGAGCTGAACTACTGCGGTCTCCACGATCGCGCGACTCACGCGATCCTGAATCTCTTTCGACCGACATCTCGCGATTCGACGGCATCTCCGCATCTTCGGCCTCCTCAGGCTTCGGCGCCGGAGCCTCCACGGGTTTCTTCTTCGGCGCAGTCAAGCCCGCGGCGAGCATCTTGTCCTCTATGAGCGTGCCTTTTCGCTTCGTGAGCAACGCAAAGTAGCGACGAGCCATGATCTTGATATCCTCGCGTTCTTCCTTGGTGAGTCCCTCGACAATCTCCAGCAAGCATTCAGCGGCGGTCTTTCCCGATGGGAACACATCGATGAGCTTTGTGAGCACGATCAGCGAGTTTCGGATCGGCATGTACTCGTCACTCGCCAGCGTCTTGCAGTACAGGTGTACCATGGAGCGATGGCACTTCGCATACATCGACTTGTACTGTCGATGTGTCAGGACCTTGGCGGGGTTGTGGAGGTCGACACTGAAGCCTGACTTGCCGTGAATCGCTTCTTCGTCGTACGTCACGCTGCTCTGGTTCCAGCGGTACAGCAGCGCCATCGTCTCCTTGAGGAAGATGCCGAAGTTGCCCGCCTCGCGTTCCGTCACGCAGAGAACAATGGATGGCAGCTGCAGAGTGACCTTGTTGTAGTACTGGACGGTGCTGAACTCGGGTGTGTTCATGAGGTGCAAGCGCTCCATGAATTTGGCACAGAAAAGCGCGTCTTCAGGGGAGAGGATCGCACGCGGGATGATACACTTCTGCAGAAGCTCGCTCACTGCCGTTTGGCTCTGAGTGTCCTCTCGCTGGAAGAATACAGACTTCTTCTCCTCGAGACGCTCGAACACACGCTTGCGATGCGTTACCTGATCCTTCTGCTCGGTGAGTAGCTTGTCGATCGCCTGCGTCGTTTTCTCCTTGAGCTTCTTGCGTTCTGTGGCGCTCAGGTTCCCGCCAGAATTCTGAGATGAGATCGACGTTCGCAGACGGCTGATTTCGGCTTCATACTGCTGGAATGGTACATGGATGTCGTACAGGATCATGCTCCAAAACATGGTGTAAAAATCCTTCGTCATCCCGGTGAACGGATCCTTCGAGGACTGCACTGACGAAATCGCTTCTGCGACATCGCTCAGCAACTCACCCGACTGCATATCCCACGACTTGGTCGTTCCGTTCTGCCCGCTGACCGAGCTCGGAGCGGCTGGTGATGCGTGGACACTGCGAGGCGCACGCTTAAAGATCTCGTCCTCCGACCGAATCGCAGGCCGGCAAATCGTCATCGCAAGCTCGGGCAGAATGTGGTAGTCTTGAACGAGTTCTTTGACGGACGGAAGCATTTTCGCGTACACTGACGGTTCGACAACGCCATTGAGGAACTGCAAAAGCTGGCTCAGCGTCATCTGGGAGGTGTCGAACATACGGCCGAGAGCTTTCAGGTGGCTCAATGCCTTGTCTTCCTGAAACTCCATCTTGCTGCGGACTTGGCAGATCAGGAGGCACAACGGAAGCGCCAAATTCCTCTTGATCAGAGCGTCGCGAAGACGGGGAATTGCACGGCGATTTGTGAGCTTTGGGTCGGACGGTTCTTGCCACAAGTGCGGGCCACCAGCCTGAGCTTCAAGCTGGCTGGCCGAGATATCTTCAAACGTGATGCAGGAGCCCATCTTTGACAACAGCTCACTCAGCACGACCAGATCAACAGATTCCCAGTTCTCCAGGCGGCGAATGAGGTACTGCAGCAAGCCTCCGAGCTCGACGTTTGGATACTTGCGGTAAAAACTTCCGGAAAAGTTGGCGAGCGATGCGAGCCACATCGAAATGTTCGTGCCGTCCGACTTCATCGACTGTCGAGACCGCGACAGCTCGCTTACGAGCACATACGAGAGCACGTCCATACCGAGCGGGGTCACGAACTTCAGCGACTCGACGACTGGCTGGATCAGGTTGTCGTACGACTGGATCTGGCGAAGCATCGTACGGAACACGACGAGCGGGTTCGAGTGCGCGATATGGGTGAGACTGCGAGCGGACGCCTTCGCGCGGTCGGCCGTCAAGCGGCGCATGATCTTCCGCGTATTTTGTACGCACTGGGCATCGACAAGCTGCATCGCCGGACTAGCCGTGTAGAGAGCCTCCCACTGCTGGTATAAGCGGTAGCGTTCGTCGAACGAGAAGTTCTTGAGCAGGTCCCACAGCTGGAAAGTAGTGCTCGGGTTGCACGATTGAAGTGAGAGCGCAGGCAAAAACGATTGGGTCATCAGTTTCTTCACGCGATCCGTCAGCTCCGACTGGCTTGGGTCCTTGGCGGCTTGCTCGACGTGGTGGCTGACTAGTCGAAGAATCTTCGAGAACAGGAAAGAGTCGTTGTGAAGGTTTCCACCCAAGATGGACAGCACTGACATCAGCGATTCAAGCCAGTCACTGGTTGGAGCGTACGGCTTGATCTTGACGCCCGAAGCTGACGATAGCGACGCCACACCAGCTTTATTGCCACCTGATCCAGTCATAGTCGACACAAGGCCCATTGACTTTAACGACAGCGGTTCGTACACCGTGCTCAGCAACGAGTGCACGAAGTGGCACATTTGCTTCATCAGCGGCTCGTGGCTCAAGGCATCCACCCCTCGTTCTCGGAACCACTTGATCATATCGAACGCACGCTCGTGGGCACCGACATCAAGCATGCCCATGACGAGACCAAGCACCTGGTTGTCTTCGTTCTTCTTCACGGTCGCGGCTGCCTTCTCGGCTTCCTCTCGAGCACTGTCGCTCGTATCGGCTTCCGCTGTCGCCTTTGACGCTAAACTGACCTTGCCAAACGCCTTCGCAGCCTTCTCCTGCTCTTTAATCTTCTCGAGCGCCTGATGCACAGTCTCCTCTTTGCTGGGGGAGAGGTGCGGCATCAGTGCGTCCATGTCAAGCAGCTTCTTGTCGATCAGTGTCGCGGCGAGGCGGTAGAGGCTCTTCGGCGTCGTGAGTCCGTCCATCACGTCGCGCTTGTAGAACTGGAACTTAAACCCCAGGACGTGCGGCACGTTGTCGCGCTTGAATGCGCTCAGCAGTTCCGCAAAGAATTCGTTTTGCGGCTGCATCTCGTACGCGTCCAGCGTGAGATCGAGCACGCGGTTCGCGTCCAAATCGAAGTACCCGATCAGCGACATGAGGTCGACCTTAGTCGCGTCGATCTGGTCCTTGGAGACCCCCGTGTGCAGCAGCGACAGCACCTTCGCAAAGCCCTCGCCTTCTTCGCGCAGCAGATTGAACTTGACCTGCGTGTAGTACGTCTTCGTATTGACGCGCACGAGCTTCTTCATCATGACCGCCGGCTCGCCCAGCAGACCGGCGTGGTGGAGCAAATCATTCTCGAGCGTCGACTTGAGACTGATCGCCGGCACGATTTCTTCTTCCTGTAGGGTGGAGATCGAGAGCGCGAGGATCCGTCAGCGAGTCACTGGAAATGAAGGGAGGACGACGCTCAAACTACAAAACGCACCGCGAGGTCGCGCACGAAGCGCGAGAGCTGCTGCCACTCGGACGAGCTGAAGCGCTCACGGCCCTTCTCCTTAGCCTCCACTTCGCTGCCGATGACCCAGAGCAGATCCACGAGCACGTCGCACGCGGCGGGTGACTCGGAGAGACGGACGTCGTTCAGCAGCGTGAGCACGTCCTGGCGCGAGAGCTTGTTCTGGATCACGATCCAGAGCAGCTCATAGAGTAAGCGGTAGAGCGTCTGGCGGTCGGCGGGCGCGATACTGGATGCGTTGGGCGCGGCGTTGATCACCTTCAACGCG
The DNA here is from genome assembly GCA_023335905.1 of Pythium pyrilobum. NCBI lineage: Eukaryota > Oomycota > Peronosporomycetes > Pythiales > Pythiaceae > Pythium > Pythium pyrilobum. The sequence continues at coordinate 8,234 of JAADVV010000358.1, read as the reverse complement.
GACTGCAGCTGGGCACGACTGAGGGGATGCGAGCGAAAAGCAGGCCGTTACGACGTCAGTAGGAGGCCTACAGGAACAGGAAACACCGCAAACGAGAGAGCAGCGTGTGGAGCATGGGTACGTACACCGTGCTGCCGCCCTGGTCCGCCCATTGGTGCAGGAGCGTCTCGGTAATGAGCGTCGTCGGCACCATCGTGCGCGTGTCGCTCGATCTTGCTTCCCCCACACAAACGCCGTGTACAAACCACGGGTGGAACGAACGAACCAAAACGCCCTGCGTCCCCCTCTTACTGCTGTCGCCGTTAGTAACGGTCTACAGCAGATACGAACATCCAGAGCGAGTTAGAAACGTTTCTATTGGACGTGAATCCTCGTTTCACTAGTATCAGTACATATGCGATGGGCAAACAGGCCGTTCGCGCGCGAGAAGAAGAATGGGAGATGGCGGCGAGTGAGCAAGAGGAGAATGGTGTCGTCTCCCTCTCAAAGCGGCGACGCGTAGAGAAGGTACTCGGCACAGAAGAAGACCGTGATGTGGCGCGAGATGACGGCGAAGACCTTGGCGAGCGACCCGGCGGCGTACACTGCGACAATGGAGAGCAGGATGAGCACGTCGTTCTCCACGGGCGCCGTGGGGTCCGACGCGGACGCTGGGACCCCGCTGTGCGTGAGCACCACAAAGAAGTTGCGGATCGTCCAGAGGTAGGCCACCGTCGCGAACGCACCCGGCACGGCGCTGCATACGAGCTTGCCGAGACCAAAGTAGACCTGCGCGTAGTACCCGTGAAGACCGGAGGACGCGTTGTACACGACGATTCGCTCGGACCGCGGACACACCGAGTTGAAGAGCACGGCGTCCGCGTGGAGAAGCACGCGCAGCATCGCTTCTTCGAACCGGCGCAGCGGCGACGCGAGCGAGGCGACGCGCGACAGCGCGATCTTGACGATGTAAAACGCGACGGTCCACGCCGCGGCGGCGATCGCGAAGAGCACGTTCACGACGTGGAACGCGACAACCTTGTACGTGTCCAACCGGAAGGGCAGCCAGAGGAAGCTCACGAGTGCGCAGCAGTCGCCAGCGCACAGGTGGTGCGCTTCCTCGGGCGGCGCGTCAAAGTCGGTCGACATGGACGGCTTGAGCTGCTGCTGCTCGTTGTCGGACTCGACCTCGATCACCGACACCTCAAACGTGCCGTACGCGCGCTCGTTCGCGCTGTCGGCCATGGAGCTCGCTGCGCTCGCCTCCACAGCGTCGCGCGCCGGCGCCTCCGCACTTTCCGGGTCCGTGTTCATCATGGCAGCGCCCACTCAGCGAGAGAGACGAAGAAGGAGAATGGCCTGTGGACTCGTACAGTACTGTAGTGGGGCGGGCTGGAATGGGGTTGTATAACGCAGAAGGCAGCTGGCGGTCTCTGCGCGCGGCCTGTTTTTCTCGACCGCTCTCTCTTGCGCACCAGGCGTTGGGCCAGCAGCAACTCTCTCTCTCTCTCTCTCTCTCTCTCTCTCTCAGTATGCACTCGCCCACTCAGCTTGCAGACTGTGGGAGAAGTTGGTCGCGTCCGGCCATCGCTGCTGCTGTCACAGGCAGACACGCCCGAGAAAAAGAACGCCCCATGCTTGTATGGCGGCCGGTGGCATTCCTCCTCTCCCATCTCCTTCTCTTTGATTCACAGTCAACGAGTTCAACGAGGTCCTACTTCGCGCTGGGATTGGCCAAAATAGAAAACTCAGTCTCGTACGATTGGGTGGAATAGAGTGCGGAATATCGGCTCGATTGGTGGAAATAGGGTCGTAGGGACACTTCTAATAGAGCGCTCTATTGCATTTCTATCCAGAGTGAAGTGCCGAGTAGATCCCGAATCGAACGCCGACACTTCCGGTAATATGGACGACGACGTCTGGCACCAGTATTTCGACGCCAAGGAGGATGTGGCGCTCCCCAATGGAGACGTGCGTGTAGTCTCTTCTGCTCTCTGCGTGGCGTCACCGTTGGCTGACGAGGCGCCGTATTTGTTCTCCTGTTCTCCTTGCGCAGGTGTTCCGCACGTACCGCGCGGGCGCGACCGGCCCGCACGTCGTGCTGCTCCACGGCGGCGGCTACTCGTCCATGACGTGGTGTCTCGCAATCGTACGTCTACTGGCTGCGCGGGGAATCATGGCTGTGCGCCGCTGAATCTGCGTGTGCGTGTTGTAGGCGCATATGAAAGAGTTCTTCACGGTCCACGCCATCGACTTCCGCGCGCATGGTGAGCCGGCGCCGTTCTTCCTCGTGTTCCGGGGGTGCAGAGCGTCGAATCTTATGTAACTTCATGTTGCTTACGCAAAGGCATGACGAAGACGGCGAACGAGAGTGATCTATCCATCGGCACACTCGTCCAGGACGTCGTGGACGTGCTCGAGCGAATCTTGCCGCCGGTCGACGACACTGCAGACCCAAACGACAGGCCACAGACCGTCATCGCAGGTCACAGGTAAGGGGCGTATGTATAATCTCAGCCCGATACTGTTCTCCTCTGATGGCTCCCCGTGCTGCTGGTGCTCTAGTCTGGGCGGTGCGGTGGCCGTGCGAGTAGCCGCGACGGAGAAAGTGGCGTCCCTCGTCGGCGTCATGGTCATCGACGTCGTGGAAGGCACGGCGCTGGCCTCGCTGCAGCACATGAACGGTATTCTCGCCAAGCGACCCAGAACGTTCGCCTCCACCGACGAGGCCGTGCAGTGGGCGCTGCACTCGGGCACCGTGCGCAACGCCGATGCCGCTGCCGTGAGCATGCCGTCGCAACTCGTCCAACGCACCGACGGCAGCTTCACGTGGCGAACAGATCTCAAGAGCAGCGCGCCGTTCTGGCGAGGTAGGGACGACGCTATTCGACGATGTAGTTTGTCGCGCTCACAGCTGATCTTCTATCCCTTTATAGACTGGTACATGGGGCTTTCGGAGCAGTTCCTGGCGCTAAAAGCCGCCAAGATCTTGGTGCTCGCTGGCTCCGACCGACTCGACACGGCGCTGATGCGTGGCCAAATGATGGGCAAGTTTGAGCTCCGCCTGCTATACGGATCGGGCCACGCTATCCAGGAGGACTGCCCCGACCAGGTCGCCAAGGCCATCGTGGAGTTCTGCAGCCGTTGCGCTCGGACCGTGGACTGCAATCGGTTCGGGTTGAACGGTGCCACAGGCGGAGAAGCAGCGCACGGCGCCGGCAACTTGCTGGCCGAGCGACTCGCGAAAGCGAGGAGTATGATGCCGCAGCCAGCCTCGATGCCTCAGCCCGCGGTGATGCCCAAGCGTCCGTCCGCATGAGCAGCTACAATGTTCCGATGCAGTGTGCTTCGTCTGTCAACTGGGAATGCAAGATCACTCACTCCCAGGGCAGTACCATACCCGCCGTTTCTTGTGTGGGTACTGTCAAAGACAACCAGCTAGTGGGAATGTGGGACGAGGGAAACGACAAGTGCTTGCTTGCACACATCACCCAGTTTTCCCCTCTCCGGTGTTGGATTCTCACAGCGACTTTTCTTTTGTACCCAAAGGCATGGCGTCGCTGCCTCGATCCTTCCATCGACGCGTAGCCTCGCCTCCTTCCTGCCGTGTCACGACCTCGCGAGCGTCACGCAGATCTGCCGCCGCGCCCAGACCCCGCCTCTTTATCTCGAATTTGTTTTTCTAGCTCGCACGGCGGTGCATCGATCGCTTGCTGTCACCATCGGTTCCTGTTTGGCCACGCTAACGATCCATTATACCCGCAGGTCACGGGGGAGGCCCCAGTCTTGGCCGGCAAGCGGCACCTCGTCACCAGCGCTGTCATCGCTAGCGTGGCCAAAATATCGCGCACGACCGAGCTGGAAGGAGGCGGCGCTGATGGTGTCGCAAGACTGGTTCAACGACCACTGACACGTACAGTCAACGTACTGGATTGGTGGGTCAACTCTGACCTGTCGTGTGGATGCTGCGGCATGTGCTGGAGAATAACGTCGCCACCTACATCCTCTACAAGCGTAGGCAGCGCAGCTCGCGCTGCGGAAGGCACTGGTGGACACGCGCATGGACGCATCAGTTGACCAAACCCCTGTTTGAGCATTTTGGCTTGACCACGATGGTGCATATTCTCGTGTGCTCGCTGCTCGAGTACTAGGTCTGCTGTATTTCTCTCTCACTCGCTGCGGTCGCGCCTGTGAGACGCTCGTGCACGTGTGTTTGCTGCCGAGGAGAGCAGCGACGGAGCCGTGGCGCTATGCGCCGCCCGATCCGCATGAGAGCCCACAGGCCGCAAACGGGGGCGACATCTATTGGCTCCAGTGAGACGACCTCAGTCGCGAGCCGCATCGGTGCTGGCGCCAAGTCGAGCCGATGGCGCTGTTCGTGCTGGTTGCTCAAGCTGACTACGCGTTGTGGGTCGAGGCAGCGCACGCCGTGTGGCCGGTCATCGCGCACGACTAGGTGTATCTGCTCGAGGCGCGAGATCGCCTCGTTGTGGGGCTGGACTTTGCGTTCGAGACCGATGCCGACTACGCCCAGCTGTGCCAAGTCGCAGCAACGGTCGTCGATCGAGACTCGGTGGTGGCAGAAGATCTACACTCGATGCAGACGCTCGTGCGAGGCTCGCTCGTGTGCCACGCCCGACAGACTGTGGTCCATTCCAGTGATGCTCACGAGGGGATACACGGCTCCGGATGACGAGCCTAGTGACTTCCCGCGTAGCCTCCGCGCGATTCTCAACGTTGTGCAGCAGCAACAGGCTTCGTGCCAGCGCATGGCCATCCGGGAGCTCAAGTTTGACGCGGTCTCAACGGTCGTGTGTGAAGAGGGTCTCCATTGCCTTCTCGAGAGAGCGAGAACGGGCGGCTTTGTGTGTGATCTGCCCAAGCTCCACGTTGATGTCGAACGCCTCGACGCGGCAGCCTACATCAAAGCCCTACAGGATCTCACACACGCACACAGCGACCGATATCTGGGCTGCGTGAAACACCTGACCGTGCGCGAGAACCTGCGTCGCTGGCAGATCCAGAGTGTGTTCTCTGCGGTCCACGTGAGCAAATCGCTCCGATCCGTGCGGCTCCACATGGGCGTCGCGCCAGGCCAAGCGGAGGTCGATGCCGATTACAAGAGGGAGTAAGTTGCCTGGATTGCGTACGCACTGTTCCACGATACATCCCGTCCATGCCTTTCCGCATTGGATGCCGACGTGCAGTATCTTCAGCTCAGCGATGTAGCGATCATACGCGACGTGCTCGCGACGCGAGACCCTGCTCCCGCGCTGCTCGCAAACGGCGCGTGTCCAGCGACAAGTATGGCCGCTAGCTTCATTGGCCCCGCCAAGCTCTACTTGTTGCATCCAGGTATCCAAACGACGATGGTGTACGAAGACGCACGGTACGCGACAGGTTTACGAACCTTTGCGGAGTCGAATCACGTGCAGTCGTCGGAATGGGTGAGCGCGCTGCTGCCGGGATGGGGTCAAGCGTGGATCCACCGCAGCGCCCTTGGTAACGGGGACATGTGCGAGGCAAAAGGTACCGAGCGGCGATCAACTGCGAATCCCTTCGTAGAGATCGCGGACATCACGCTGAGAGGACTGTCGGATGCATCGATGGAGGCCGTGCTGGCTCTTCTCCGGCTCATCGGCCACGGCGTGCGGCGCATCTTCATCGACGCAAGCGTGGACACCGCGACGCCTCTCGATGCGTGGTGTCTCGGTGTGCTGGAAGCGTGCCCGCAACTCGAGGCACTCGAGATCTGGCACGCCACACTCTCGAGCGTGCGCATCTTCGTCGACGGCTTTGCTGACCGCATCCGCAGGTTGAAGCGACTCGAACTCTTTTGGACGAGGATCATTGCCATCGATGACTTTGGCGTTGTTGTTCCAGGCCTTGGCAGACCCGCGGCACACGTGTGCACGACACCTGCGCGAATTGAAGTACCACACAAACCTGGCCGACGTCGTCACGCCGCGCACGGTCGCCTCGGCGCTGGAGATGCTATCGCTCAATCACCGGCTCCGTAAGTTGTCGCTGTGCCTCGGCGATGCGCTGCTGTGGCGTGACGGCGAGGCGGCGGACGGCGCCAGTGACGCACAGAGCGGCGTTCTTGAGTGTGCTGACGAGCAGGCCACGAATGCGACTCGACGACTGCGTCACCGCGAAAGTGTTTGCGTTTGCCGCCGAACACCACACTCGATGGGTCGGCCTCCGATTCATCTAGAGGCACGATTGGTAGACAGACCCACATCACCACGGGAACCCCGCGCACCGCTCGAGGCTAGACGCCACGTGCAGGGCCAGCGCGTGCCGCTGCAAACAATGAGGAGAACCCATCCGCTTGCAATTCTGTCCACGTGCCCATGCATTCAACGGCCTCCTTTGAACTTCTCCCCCCCCCGCTCGAATCGCAGTGCGGTCACGATGATCGTTAACTAACGAGTCGTTAGTAGGGCCCACCATGCGACGCACCGCTGTGCAGCGGCGAGGACGGCAGATCTCCGTGCGGCTCGTAAAGACGCGAACGAGGCAAAGAGCGAGGAAGCGCTGCAAGAGGGACCGAGGAGGTGGCGCCGTCATGGTTTGCCGAGTCGTCGACCACGGTACCAACTGCGAATGAACCAAATTTACCAATTTACCAAAGGGACGGAGAGAAGGAGAGCGACGTCGATCGAGTTTGACGCGCCGTTCCTCGATCTACTCGCCTTTTGAAAACCGACTCACTCTTGATTTCGCCATGGACGGAGCATCGGAAGGCGCGCAACAAACCGCATTCCTGGTCGGTTTCTTTGTCGCGCTTCTGGTCGCCTCGGTCGACAAGCTCGGCGAACGCATCGATCCGAGCTTGGTGCTCACTCTCGTTTGTGGTATGGCGTGGTTCGTAATAACTTCTCCCAGACCCCCTATCACTGGTGGTCGTCGCAGCGATGCCGACGGCATCAACGGTTCTCCAAGCGGCCACACACTACCCCCGTCCCAAAGCTCCGGCTGGACCAGGTCTTGCACGCCTTCCTCGTCGTCCTCCTCTTGCTGGGCCTCCTCTTGCTCCGCCTCCGTTTGCTCCTCCTCTTCCTCCTCCGTCACTTCCTCCTGCTCCGCCGCCTCCGCCTCCTCCTCGTGCTCTTCTTCCGCATCTTCCGGCTCGACTGGCATCGCTGTCTGCAACTGCGCGCTGGCACACGCCAGCTCTTGCTCTAGCTTGGCGACCATCGCACGCAGACGCGCCGTCTCGAGCTTCTCTAGTCTCGTCTCGGCCTTCGACTGCTCCAGACGGGTCTCCATCGCCGTCGTACGCACCCTCGTGTGCTCCAGCGTCCGCGCCAACGACAGGCGATCGCTCTCCGCCACCTGCGCCTGCTGCACTTCCTCGCACGTGCTGCTGCATTCGTCGGCCGCCGCCTCCGCGCCATCCGCCTAGACTGTCGCTCCCGCCGCTTCCGCCTCCTGGCTAAGGCCTGGGCAGGCAGCGTCCGGGCTACGGGCTCCGGACCGTCGCGCGCAAGTTCGTTCTCACCCGCCGTGCCTTCATCCTCATCCGCATGTTCATTCGAGTTCGTACCCGCCTCGATCTCCGCGAGCGGCAGCTCGTCTTCAGCCTTTGGCTTCGCCACCGCCACTGCCAGCGCCAGCGCATGACGCAGACGCGCAGTCCTCCTCGCGCGTCGCCCCCAGCTCACGGGTACGCGCCTCCAAGACAATCGGAGCCTGCGCCATCCACTCCGACGCGCGCACGAGATCGTTCCCATGCCCGGCAGACTGGAGCTTCATCAACTTGACCAAAAAGTTAGCCTCCGCGGCCACCATGGCCAGCGCCGCACTCGTCGGCGTCGGCGTCGTCGCCATCTCCATCGTCATCATCGTGTTCATCGTCTCCGGTTGGATGGTTGGTGGGTTGGTACGTTGCCGTCGCGTACGCCGCTTGCTTGCTGGTGTTCCTTCTTCGCGAAGGGACCGATCGCTGGTGTCTTTTCAACCTGACCGGGCTGAATTGGCATCGGATAGTGCTGGATACGAGAGCAGCGGGGTAGGCAGCAACGACAAGGACCGCAACGGACATAGCACGGCCACGGCGCGCATGATGATAGCGAGTACTGGCCAGAGAGAGAAACACAGCAGACCTAGTACTCGAGTAGCGAGCACACAAGAATATGCAGCATCGTGGTCAAGCCAAAATGCTCAAACAGGGGTTTGGCCAACTGATGCGTCCATGCGCGTGTCCACCAGTGCCTTCCGCAGCGCGAGCTGCGCTGCCTACGCTTGAA
>JAADVV010000357.1:0-17841 GCA_023335905.1 Pythium pyrilobum | reverse complement strand
CCCCCCCCCCCCCCCGCCGCCGCGGATGACGGTTGGCTCACCGTGGCCTCGTGGCCGCTCGCCAGCAGCTTGCGCAGCTCGTCCGCCGTGCCGCCGCGCGCGCTCGCCGCCAACACGGCGTCCGCGCCATCCGCTGGCGCCGCCGCCTTGGGCGTGCGCAGCTGCAGGCGCACCCAGTACTCTCGCTCGGCGTCCTCGTCGTCGTCGTCCTCATCGTATTCGTATGCGTCGCCCTCTTCCTCCACGTCCTCCCATTCCTCCTCCTCCGCTGCAGACCCCTCGACGGCGTCTTCCTGTGCGCTCTTCACATCCTCCGCCGTCCCGTCTCCGCGGGTATCGGCCATTCTCGCTTGCGGTTGCACCTCGCGCATGTCGACTGCAGCGTTCGCGCGCGAGAAGCAAGACTGCGGTCCTCCCGCCCGGCACCGGCCGCGGGTTGAAACGCGCTTTCAGTATCACGCTGAAAGTATCGTTTATTGAAGGTAATTCGGTTCTCATTTACCAATGACACACTAAAATATACACACGTGGGGAGGACAGATTATATCATCTTATCCATACATCAGATGTTACAGCTGACAACTGGGTAAAGTGCAACGGTCAATCTCAAGACTGTCGCTCGTGTGTCTCTTACAGCAGTACAATGTGGAACGATTCCCTGTTGTACGGACGGCATGTACCGATATACGTTCAGTGTGCCTGTCACTGCAATTCGTCAGATGCGAAACGGCGAGCCAACTCGAGTCGGCAGTGGTCAAGGATTGGGACGTCCAGATTAGTTTTTGGTGGTATCGCTCCGGTGACCACATTAGCTATCCCCGGATCGAGCTCCCCTCGCCACGGCCCTCCTCACGGCTCGGCCCATACCGTAGAAGCCTCAACGTCGCTGTCGAGGCATTGGGAGGGGGGCAGTTGAAAACGAGAGCGTCTCCGGTCGACACCACTGACACAGGAACCCAATGAGGACGCAACACCACGGGAACTCGCGCCGCGAACGATCAGTCAGAGACTTGTACCATTACTTAGTACCGACACGACATAGTCTAGAGAGAGAGAGGACTTGTGGACATGGCGCTTCTAGGCTGAAGGCATACGGTGCTACCCCAGCTCAAACTACAGTTTGGCTGGGCCTGCGAGTCATGGCTGGGCCTCGACGGCCTCGGAGCTCGATGCCTCCTCTTCCTCGAGCGTCGGGTAGTCCGTGTAGCCGGCCTCGCCCGGGAGGTAGAACGACGTGCGGTCGTACGGTGTCAGCTTGGCGTTGAGCTGGAACCGCTTGACGAGGTCCGGGTTCGAGATGAAGTAGCGGCCGATCGCGACGATGTCGGCGTGGCCCTGCTCGACGATCTCGATCGAGTTCTCACGCTCAAAGCCGGACGCGGCCATGAACACGCCCTTGTAGACCTTGCGAAAGAACGCCGTGGCGCCCTCCGCCGGCGTCAGCTCGTTCTCATAGTGGAAGCCGCGCGGCTCGATGATGTGCGCGTACGCGAGGTCGTAGTCGTTGAGCTTGTCGAACACGTACGAGTAGGTCGCCGCCGGGTCCGAGTCGCGCTGCTCAAAGCTCTTGCTGTACGGCGAGAGACGGATGGCGACCTTGCTCGACGGCGTGGTCTTGAGGATCGAGTCGAGCACCTCAAACAGGAGGCGCGCGCGGTTCTCGATCGAGCCGCCGTACTGGTCCGTGCGGTCGTTGATCCCGTCCTGGAGGAACTGCTCGATCAGGTAGCCGTTCGCGGCGTGGACCTCGACGCCGTCAAAGCCCGCGGCGAGCGCGTTCTCGGTCGCGATGCGGTAGTCCTCGCAGAGCTGCGGGATCTCCTCGGCGGTCAGCGCGCGCGGCTTGACCATCACAGAGCGGCCCTCGCTCGTCGGCACGACGCGCTTGTCGTCGAGCGGCATGTTGGTGCTGGACGAGACCGGCAGCACACCGTTCGGCTGCAGCAGTGGGTGGCCGATGCGGCCCGTGTGCCACAGCTGCAGGAAGATGACGCCGCCCTTGGCGTGGACGGCCTCGGTCACGGGCTTCCAGGCGTCGATCTGCGCCTCGTTGAAAATGCCCGGTGCGCCCAGGTAGCCGCGGGCGAACGGCGTGATGTTGGTGGCCTCAGCGATGATCAGGCCACCGTTGGTCGAGCGCTGCGCGTAGTACTTGGCCGCGAAGTCGGGCTGCACGCCCGCGTCGCCGGTGCGCAGGCGCGTGAGCGGCGCCATGGAGATGCGGTGCTTGAGCACGATCGGGTCCTGCTTTCCGCCGAGCGTGACGGGCGTGAAGAGCTTGGGCGTGGCGGCGGTCGACATGGCGGAGAGCGAGGGCGGAGGCGGCGGCGGCGGCGGCGCGTGGACGAATGAAGAGTGAGCGGCCCAGCAGCATCGTTGTCCCGAGGGACGAGGAGGACCAATTCCAATTCCGCTGACGTCAGGCCGACCTGTGGTATTCGATATGGATGAGCTGGGTGGCTGACGTCATCACATCACAATTCCCATACTACTACTGTAGTACGTGTCTCTGGCTACCTGGGAAAGTAAATAATGAAGACGACAGGGAGACTTCCTGACGTAATCCTGAACGTGGACATCTGGTCCGCCAATCATATGGACTACTCACATCTTGTCACCTTGCGGATGGAATACGAACTTAGTGACGTGATAAGTACGCCCCCACACTGCAGTGCAAACTTCCCATAAGTTCGCATTCGAACGTTTTTCGCGCGTCCGAAAAAACCGACCCGACAAGCCAACAAGCGTCCCCTCGGAAGCCGTCCAAAATTGCGTCTTTGCGCCGACGCATCCTGCTCGACGACGACCGCATCTCGTGGCGCGCAACCTCCGTGCAACTGACCGCGGATCCTCTCTCTACACCCCCACCAATCGCGATCTCCGTAGCGTCCGTGGTTGCTGCAAAAAAAAGAGAAAAAAGACGACCGACAGACGCCATCCATGAGCTCGTCCGTCTGCGTCGGCTCGTCTCGGCATTCGCCGCCGCTCGCCGACAGCAGCGACGGCAGCGACGCGTCCTTTCGCCTCACGGGCGCGGCGCTGCGCATGCGCGTGCTCGTGGAGACCAACGCGCTGCTCGCGGCCATGGGCTTTGGCGCGCGGTCCTTTGAGGACTACGACGACCTCGTCGCGAGCGTCTCCAGCATGGGCGTCGCGCTCTACGAGAAGCTCTTCCAGTTCCACTTGGACGGCGTCGTCCGCGTGCCGACGACGCCCGAGGATTACGTCCACAACGCGCAGCTCGTGGTCGACGCGCTGTCGGGCGCGCTGCTCGACGAGCAGTTTGACGCCGAGCAGCTCACGGGCGCGTCGCTGTGCGACGGCGACGTCGCGAGCGTCACGCAGTTGGTCAGGATGTTCCGCCAGATCCACGAGATCCTGTACAGCGAGTCGCCGGGAACTGGAGCGGAGGGAGAACGAGAGGACGAGAGAGAACGAGAGGAGCTCGGGGAGCTCGTCGAGGAGGAGGAGGAGGTCGTGGAGGTGGCCACGCACAAGGAGGCGCGAACGACTGCGAGACGGGAGAAGCCAGTGGCTGCGAGAAGAGAGCGTACACAGACCATTGGCACACAGGCCAAGACGGCGGACGCTCGATCGACGCGGCGTCTCGCGGCGGCATCGACGGCGCCACGGCGAGCGCCTGCCGCGGCGAAGCCGAGCGACGTGATGACTTCTCAGTCTGCGAAACTCAAGAAGCGGACGCGCCGCGTGGAGGAGCGGAGCACCGGCGTGAGGGACGAGGGGGAGCGCCGGCGCGAGGAGAGGCAGCGCGACAAGCAAGCGGCCGTCGAGCGAGAGCTGCTCTCGACGCAGCGGTACGGCCGCTTCGTGCCTGTGCCGCAGCGGTCCACGCGACGCATGGCGCGACCGGAAGACGACGAGTACGGTTTTAGTGATGGCGGGCTCGAGCTCAACGAAGACGAGTTGGCGGCGGGCGAGACGTACTTTGGCGGCGTGTCGTCCGTGTCCGGAGCGAGCGGCAGCGCCGCGAGCATCCACTTCATGGAGGAGGAAGGCGAGTTCGCCCAGAACTTTTCGACGATCCAGAGCCACAGCTCGCCGGGCACGGAGAGTAAGGACTCGCCCGAGATGGACTCGACGCCGGACCGCCACGCTGCACAGCCCAGCATGGAGGAGGTGACGCCGCCACGCAAGAGCAGGAACCAGCAGGAGGCCGACGACGACACGGGCAGGAGACACGCGTCGGTAGGCGAGGAGGACAGCGCAACAAGCCCGGTGAAGAAGAAACTCGCGACGGCAGCGCACGCGACGCTCTCTCCGCAGCAGAACAAGCGACGCGGCCAAAGGCCCCACGGTGGGGAGACCAAGGACGCGTCGCTGTACCCGTTGCTTCCCAGGACGGACCGCCGAGACCGCACGTCCACGGCCCACAAGGAGTATCTGCGCTACAAGATCCAACTCAAGGACCATCTCCAGGAGCTGCGGCAGCGCGAGTTCTGCCAGCGCCAGCACCTGGAGCGGGCGTATCGCCTCGGAGAGCACACGGCCAACGTCGAGCGGGTACGTCTGCTGCGTGTGGACAACGCGGGACACGCTCGCTTTTGTTGTGTGCTCATTGTTCTTTCTTTCTCCCAGATTCGAGCGCGCCGCTTCGAGCAGGAGCTGCGCCTGCACCGCATCGCAATCGGGTTGGAGGCCAAGACCCAGGAGGAGAAGCAGCTCCGCGGCGCGATGCAGCAGATGCTCCACCTGGAGAAGGAGAAGTTGCGCGACGAGCACAAGACGACGACGCAGACGCTGCGCCAGATCCAGCGCGACCACGTCGAGCGCGAGCAGGCCCTGGAGACATTGTACGTGGTGTCTTGTTTGCTGAGCTGGTAAGCTAGGAGGACTGTAGAGACTGATGTATGCATCACGCTCTGGCTCTGTGCAGCTACGCGACCCAAATCCAGCTCGTGAAGGAGCAAACGCGGCGCGAGCTGAAAGAGCGCGTGACCGTGGAGAAGGCGCACCGCATGGCGAGCGAGCAGATGATCCGCGAGATGCGCCGCGAGCGCGAGCGAGAGCTCGCGGCGCTGCTCACGGAGAAGCAGCACCTCGCCGAGGTGCGCCGCTTCCGCCACGCCACGCAGCTCACGCAGGCCATCGAGCGAGGCACCGAGATCTCTGCGCGTCAAGGGGACGCGTTCTACGCGGCGGCGATGAAAGCGAGGCAGCTGCGCGACACCAAGGCGGCCAAGCCAACTGCCACCACCAGCGCCACCATGCAGAACAGCCAGCGCCACATCCACAGGACCAAGGCGGTCGACAGCAATCGTACACGTAGCGTGGGCCGAGCCGCGGGCGTGCGAGTATAATAGATACTTGAACAAGAACAAACAAGGGTCGACTTAGAACTAGAGTGTGTATCGTCGGGACCGCGCGAGCAGATCCGCCGCGTGGATCACGCCGATGAGCTTGCCGCGCGCCGTCACAAAGAGCTGCGGGCTCTTGTGGACCGAGATGAGGAGAATGACCTGGCTCGCGTACGTGTCGCGGTGCACGTGGAAGTTGGCCGAGTCGAGGCTGAGCACGCTGAGCAGCACGAGATCCACGGGCGTCTTCGACTCGTACGCCGGATCCGAGAACGCGACGCCCTGCGCGGGCGACACGCCCGCCAGCGCGAGCTGCGACGACATCTCCACTTCGCGGGAGCGAGGCGTGATGGACGCACGGTCGTCGTCACCGTCCTGGCAGGGGACGGCGATCGAGTGGAATCCAGTGCCGCGCGTGTGGCTCCCGGCCTTGCCGTTTGTATGGGACGCACTCCTCGAGAGACAGAGCTGCCACTGCTCGACGGTCGCTTCGAGCTCTTCGCGGTCCGAGACGCCCAGGTAGATCATCGTTTTCTCATCGTCCACGACGGGAAACACTGTGACTTCCTTGGGCGTCTCCTCGAGCAGCTTGCGCAGCGACGCCAGCGTTTGGCGCCGCACGACGGCGTACGCCGGCTGGCCGCGCATGAGATCGCTCGCCACGAGCGAGTACGACTTTTGCTTTGTGAGATCGGGCCACTGCGGCAAGTTCTTTTGGCGCCCGATGACTTCGTACATGTCGAGCGAGAGGAACAGCGCGACGGCGCGGCCCACGAGCACGCACAGCAGCACGGGCACCATGTAACTGAGCTGGCTCGTCAGCTCGAACACGATGACGGCGATGCTGACCGTGCCCGTGATCCCCGCCGTGAACGACGCGGCGCCCACGACGGCGTAGCCTCCTGCGAGCTCGTGGCCGCCGCCCAGGTACACGATCATCTCGCCAAAGAGTCGACCAAAGGCCGCGCCGATCGCAAACACGGGCGTCACGATGCCGCTGGGCACCATCACCGTCGCGCTGATCGCCGTCGAGAAGAAGCGCACGCTGATGTACGCCAGCAGGTTGAGCGCGAGCGAAGGGGACGTCCACTCGGAGCCAAAGTTGGCGTACAGGTGGGTCGGGTCGTCGTCGCTCGCCGTGAGGTTGCCCTCCGAGAACATGTCGTCGATGATCTCGCGCTGCGTGAGCAGCATGAAGCTGCCCACGGGGAACTCGACGAGCGAGAACACGAGCGCGACGCACGCCGCGTACACGAACGGCGCGTACTTGCGCGCGGCGCTGCACCGCGAGAAGATGTGCTTTTCCATGACGGCGGTCTTGACGTCCACGACGACGCGGAAGACGCGCACGAAGAGCGCCGCGAGCAGCCCGCAGAGCGCCGCGAGAACCAAAAAGAAGACCATCTCGTACGACTTGTACGGCAGCACGTCGAACTTGGTCGTGAAGAGCGAGACGTTCGTGCCCGAGAGCAGGCTGTTGAGCTGGCGGAAGACGACGACACCGACGACCGACGAGAAGAACGCGCGCCAGTAGTTGCTCGTGACGTAGTACGTGGTCGTGACCTCGATCGAGAAGAGCACGCCGCCGATGGGCGTGCCGAACGTCGCCGTGACGCCCACGGCGCAGGCCGCGGCGAGCACGTGGTGCGTGAGGTCGCGCGACTGCTTGATCTGCTTGAAGAGCGGCACGCGCAAAAGCTGGTGCGCGATGATGCAGCTGAGGTGCCTTCCTTGCCGATCGAGAGGCCGCTGCCGAGCGCGCACATGAGCCCCAGCGCCTTGGCCACGAGCGTGCGGCCGCGCAGGTAGTTGGGGAACGGGAAGCCGCCGAGGATGCTGCGCATCTCGGGAATGCCCGAGCCGGCGGCGTTGGGACACACAAAGTACGTACACGTGACGCCGAGCAGCAGCACCGCGACGCGGAAGGCCGTGTAGAGCAAATAGTCGGGCAGCCACGCGCCGCCGACGCGCGCGAGCCGCTCGCGCAGCGTCGTGAGCTGCAGCACGGCCGTGTCGACGCTCCAGGCCGTGAGCGACGCGAGCACGCCGAGTAGCAGCAGAAAGACCCACGTGCTCTCGAAGACCGAGACCGTGAGCTCGGCCATCTGCTCGCGCTCTGCGGACAGCAGACGCAAGAGATCCACATCGTCAATATCGGCCGGCAGCGCGTCCTCGGCGTCCGCGAGCATGAGCGCGTGGTACCGGTACGGCAGGTGGGCCGTCGCGGCCGACAGCCGCACGCGCTTGCGCGATGGAGAGGACATACCTTGCTGCTTGCGCCGCACGGGGTCCTGGAGGTCGTAGAAGCCCGGCTGCGACCGCATGAAGACGCCGCGCGCGCGCGCCCATAGCGACAGCGGTGGCTCTCCGCCATGGCCGCCGTGGAACGCGTCGATCGACGCTGTCGCGCGCGTCGCGGCCGAGCTGCTCGCGTCGCTGTCGCTGCGGTCGCCGGCGAACCGCAGCGACGAGACGTCGGCCACAAAGTCCGGGTCCAACTCGAGCGGCGAGAGTCGGTCGCTCGGCGGCGGCTGCCTGGTCTGCAGCGGCGGAGACGGCGACTTGGCCGCCGAGTTGCGGCGCTTGAGCGTCGAGGCCGAGTCGTCGAGCGCGTCGGCCTCGCGCGTCGTCCACGACTGGCTGCGGTGCGCGCCGCCGACGGATAGACGCAGCGCGTCATCGCCGCCGTCCGCGTCCGCGTCGGGCGCCGTGTCCGCGCGCTGGCGGCCGCTGCACGGGCCCGCGAAGGCCGCGTCCCCACGCTCCATGTCGCGGGTCGAATCGGTCGAATCGGTGGGTTCGCAAAATGGACCGACTCATGGGCGATGAAACTGGTGGCAGAAACCTGCGAGATAAGGTAGTACTGGCAACTGCGTCTAGTAGAGGTACTGATATTGTGTCGTAGTATCTCTAAAACCAGTACCTGTATGCTCCTGTGGACTCGCTTGGTCATTATTCTTATGGTATACAGTATATACGTCGGAGCGTTCGGCAAGTAAGCCGACTTCCCAAGTAAGCCGACTTCCGATAGCACCGGTTACTGTGGTACTTCGTTCGCTCAGAAATAGCATCAGAGATTATGCACACTACGACTGCTCCAAGTGGCGTGGGCACGCACGCTGCATCCTTTATCCCCCTACAGTGACAGGTTCTTGACCGCTCCCTTTGCGACCTACTACGTGCTCGGCTCCACAGCACCGCCCCTCCTGCGTCTCCCAGCAGCACCACTATGCCCGTCGTGGCCAAGCCCTTCACGCCCGTCACTTTAGGTGGCAAGCACAACCCGATCACGCTCCAGCATCGCGTTGCCATGGCGCCGCTCACCCGAGCCCATGCCAGCGAGACGGGCGCGCAGCCGGCCATCGCCGCCACGTACTACGGCCAGCGCGTGAGCGACGGCGGACTCATCATCGCCGAGGCGACCGACATCACGTCCTTCGCGAGAGGGTACCCCCATCAACCCCCGGCATCTTCAGCCAGGCGCAGGTCGAGTCGTGGAAGCCCGTCAAGCAGGCCACCCACGCCAAGGGTGGAGTCATCTTCCTCCAGATCTGGCACACGGGCCGCGCGTCTCCCACCCGCGTGCTGCAGCCCAACGGCGAGGTGCCCGCGTCGTCGAGCACCTTCACGCCGAACCTCAAGGGGCGGACCATGGTCACGAGCAAGGGCCCCCAGCCCATGGTGGCGCCGCGCACACTGGAGACCGACGAGATCCCGCAGCTCAGCAAGGACTCTCGCATCGCCACCCACAACACGATGACCACGGGCTTTGACGGCGTCGAGATCAACGCCGCGAAGGGCTTCCTGCTTCCTGCTCGAGCAGTTTCTGTTTGACGGCATCAACGACCGCACGGACAAGTATGGCGGCTCGCGCGGGCGTACTGTTCGTGGTGCTGGACGCCGTTCTCGCCGTCGTGCCGTCGAGCCGCGTCGGCGTGCGCGTCTCGCCAGCGGCCAGCAGGACTCGAACCTGGCGGCCACGTACTCGTACATCCTCGACAAGCTCAACGACTACGACCTCGCGTACGCGCATGCCATTGAGCCGCGTGGCTTCCACTACGAGAACCCGCTCGCGCGGGCGTGGCAGCGTTCTTCCGCACGGTCTACAAGAGCGTGCTCGTGACGGCGTCTGGATACGAGAGGGACTCGGCGGAGGAGGTCATCGAGCGCGGCGACGGCGACGTCGTTGCGATGGGCCGGTACTTCCTCTCGAACCCGGACCTCGCCAAGCGCTTCAAACTCAACGCCAAGCTGACGCCGTACGACCGCTCGACGTTCTATTGCAAGGGTGAGACCGCGTACATCGACTTCCCGACCCTGGAGGAGGAGGCAGCTGCTGTCAGAGCGTAATCCAGTGGGGCTTACTTCCTGTGTCGATTTGGAGCCGGCCGTGATACTGGGATTAAGATAAAATACACCCGAATGGTTCTGCTGCTAAACGTTTTCAGACTGCGTCAGGATACTGTAGGGTAGCCACCTCGTGAGTCTGGGGGGCCTGCATCGCTGCGCAAAGATGTTGGCAATCGGTATAACCTACTACAGTATATCTTATATAAGTATCATTAAGGCCACAAATGCACGAGAACATCCGCACAGTATACTGTATTAGCCAAGTCTCGGTGCTCCGTTCAACCCACTCAGATCGAGAAAGCAAAGAGCGAGTCGATGCCGCGCCGCCACCGCCGCGCGAAGGACGGCTCTGCTGCCGCGAGCCACGCGTCCCAGTCTCCCTTCGACGAAGACGATGGTGCTGTTGACCGACTCGCGAGCGCGGTCGCGAGCGCGTCGTTAGACTCGGAGTGGGAGCGGCTACAGGGCCTGCTCAGCGGACTGCTCACCGTGGAACTCGACTCGCGCTTCCAGCACGAGCCGCAGCACGCGAACGCCTCGTGGCTCGTCGTGCATCTCACGCGAGTCGAAGACCCCGAGCAAAACCGCCGCCACCTCCTATCCAAGCGCATCGGCGAGGCGCTCGGCGCGCTGGCCACGCTATGCGCCGCCGCCGAGCGCCTGCGGCTGCGCGAGCCCGAGCACGCGGCATTCTGGACGCGCGTGTTCACGTCGCAGATGATGGCGCGGCCGCTGAGCAGCGGCGACGTGACGATTTGGTGGTTCACGCGCCATACGCGCGAGCGCGAGATGCGGCTCAAGCTGAAATGGTCGGAGAGACGACTGGAGAAGGCGCTGCTGACGCCCGTCAAGACGTTCTTGAACAGCGAATGGGGTAGCCACGACCGACTCACGATGGGCGACCGCACGCTACTGCCGCGGAGCATGCGTGCCGCCCTGTGTGTGACCAAGACGCAGCTCACGGCCAAGGACTTTGAGCTTATCGGCGACGTGCTGGTTCGCAGGAGCCATCGCGAGGCGACCAACCCGCGCCGGCTCTTCCAGGCGTCTCTCTCGTCGCTCGAAATCAGCGACACGGTGCTGCGAGCAGACGCGCTGCGCGCAATCGCGTTGCGCGTGTTCCCCGTCGCGAGGAGCATCGATGAGCTGCGTTTGGAGGCTATTTTCCCGTCCGGTCCGCTCGCCGACACCATGGCCACGACCAAGCCCGAGTACCTCTCGGCGTTCAAGAGTGTGCTGGCGGCCGCACTCGACGCCTCCTACAGCGGGCGGTCTTCGCGCAGCGTGGGCATTTCACTGGCGTACAACGCTCTCGCTGCGATCCACTTGCACGTGCTGTCGGAGGCGCTTCGAGGCGGCACGCGCGATCTGCGCTCGCTGTCGCTCAAGTACGCGCTGGGGTCTGCGCATACCACGATCGTGGATCTGAAAGCCGGGGTCGTGAAGGCACTGGAGGCGATCATGTTCGAGTCGCTGGGTCCACGCGGAAACGCGAACGCGGACTGCGAGCTCGACCTCACGGGGAGACCGCTCCACCATTCGGAAATGGCGGTCTTTCTCAGAGCCGTTGAAGACCGCGTGCTGGCCAGCATTCAGGACATACATCTCGCGGTCGAGGACGGCAAGAGTATCACATGCCAGCTACGCCACGGCGTCATGGCGCCGCTTCCCGAGGGCGCCACTCTAGGCGACGAGCCGAACGCGGTACGTCCGAACGAGGACTATCTCGTCACGGCCGTGTCCGAGCAAGGATACCTACGACTCTTTTGGCCAGGAACTGCGACGGTCCCTGGCGGGGATGCGTGGGCAGAGGCAAGTGCCGTGTGCCAGTTGGTCGTGGACGGCAGACCCGTCGTTCGCTCTCGTTTCAACCGACTGATCCTTGACGGCGACGTCGAAGGCCGCTTCCATGGGGACATCGCGGCTCGGCCCCGCCCTGGGCGAGTGCTCGGTCTTGGGACAGCACCGCTAGACGTCTGCGGGTGCGATTACATGGCGTTGCTCGCGATGGTCGGCGCCCACGTGCGGTTCGTCTCGATGCGGTGGTACCGCTGCGGCCACCGGGTCTCGCAGCCGATGCTCATCGGGCAATGTTGGCGGCTCACGCATCTCAACCTGGAAGGCTCGTTCCCGCTGTTCCACGTCGACGCCAATTGGCTCGGGCTCCAGGAGAGCCTGCACCGGCTCGAGACACTGAACCTCGGCTTGACGGCCGCCAAGCCCTGGATCGTGCAGGGTTTCATCACCGCGCTCGCGCAGGCCCCCGAACTGCGTCTCCAGCGGCTCTCGCTCGCCCAGAACCAGCTCAGCGCCGAGAATATCCAGCAAATGGAGACGCTGCTCGCGGCGGCGCCGTCGCTCGAGCTGCTCGAGCTCGACAGCATTGGCAACTCGCAGGACGTGGAGACGTACATCACGCGGCGCCGCGAGTTAACACGCGCCAACCAGGCGGTCGTCGTGAACGCGACGCCGCTGCGTGCACGCGCCAAGCTCGCGCTGCTCAGCGTCGCTGGGAGGTTCTGCGGTGGGTTCGCACTGGAGCAGGCCGTGGCAGCCAGCATCTTTGCCATGGCAGAGCACGCCACGCAGCGGCAGATCCTCTGGCACGGCGCGGCGTAGACGTTCAAGTTGGACCCAGGTGGCGTCATCCGCTGATGCGGCAAGACGTGATAGACACGGTGTCATTGGTTAGACCATGCGGCACTGATTTCGGAACCCATCGATTGCCTGTACCGTACTGTAAATCTTGCGCCATCTTAACCTTCCAGCCCAAACAAACTGCACGTTTTAGACTCGTTGGGTCCAAAGTGCAAAGTTCGCAAGGTGTCTTGGGCCGCACCTTTGAACGAGTGGATCCAACGTGGGTTTCTAAAAATTCGAACTCGAGGTTATAGACCTCGGCTGACGAGTCGTTGTCGTCACTGGTGGCTCCACTTTTTGTTGTGTGTGGGTCAACGAACCTTCACGGTGATGGTGAAGTTCACCGTCCTTCAGGATCGACCCATCCTCGCCGAGGATGGGAGTCTAAACAAACGGGCTGACGGCAACGGGTAACTGTCAAAACTAGTACCCCGCAGAAGCATTAACACTAATGTAGTATTCTGGGTAGAATAAGTTCCCATGTGACCGCAAAATAGACTAAGGTAGTATCGAATCGGATGCTTGTTCTACGAGCGATACTGCTTTTGGAATCACTATCACAACGGGGTACTGGTTTGGATGAATACCCGACGGCAACAGCAGGTGGGCCCCAACTGCTGTTGCCTTCAGCATCTTTGTTGAGACTCCGGATCTCTGGCGTTTCCGTGGCGGCGATTGGCTGAGCTGGGCGTGTGGATGGTTGCTCAATCACTTCCAATCACGTGTTTTTTTTCGATTTTAGTCCCAAGCGCCAATCCGGTCACAGCAAAACCTGTAATCGTCCATACTGGCAATACGTTGCCCCGACACCGGACATACACCACAAGACCCAAAACACTCGAATCGGGACCTGTCAAATTGGATCCATCGTCTCTTTTATGGCCGTTTAGTCTCGTTCACTCGTCGCCAACTGATCCTCCTTCCGTTCTCGACCACTGCCGTGTTCGTATCAGCCTCCGCTCGCTCCTTGGGTCGAGAAGCTCTCTCCTTTTCTCTTGAGGAAAACTCTTCCTCTCGGGAGCAGACGTGTGTTACTGTGCTGTACTGTTCAGCGTGAGACGCACACGCCTCAGGACTCGTGAAGAGCCCAGCGGCCGCTCTCTCTCCTTATCCGGATAGACCTCCTCGACTCGACGGATAGCCCTCGCGTTTAGACTTTCGCAGTCGCGAATCCGCTCGGACCTCCTCACTCCACTCCGTCTTCTCCGCTCTCCACCATGGCCAAGTGGTTCACGGCCGAGGACGCCAAGATCGCGTTCAACCTCTTCTGCTGCGTCTACGGCATCGGCACGCTCGGCATGCCGGCCAACTTTTCGCGCGCGGGGCCCGTGCTCGCCGTGCTCGCCATGCTCTTCATGGCGTTCGCCAACGTCTACGCGTCGGTCGTGTGCTCCAAGGTCATGCTCGCGGCCCCGCGGTCCGTCAAGACCTTTGGCGACCTCGGCGAGTGGTGCATGGGCAAGACGGGCCGCTGGCTCGTCGTGGTCTCCCAGATGGGCGTCTGCCTGCTCGTGCCCTGCGCGTTCCTCGTGCTCGGCGGCATCTTGCTGGGCAACCTCTTCCCGGGCGCGTTCCAGGACAAGACGTGGATCGCGCTCATGGCGCTCAGCGCCATCCCAGTCTGTCTCACGCCGACCATGAAGGAAGGCGCGGGCGCGGCGTTCGCCGGCTGCCTCGGCACGATCGTCGCCGACGTCATCGGCGTGGCCGTGCTGCTCCACGGCATGAGCGGCCACCCGAGCGTGCCGGCGTCCAACGTCTCGTTTGAGCAGGTCGCCATCACGTTCGGCAACCTCTCGCTCGCGTACGGCGCCGGCATCGTGATCCCGGCGCTCCAGCGCCAGCACTCGCAGCCCGAGCGCATGCCGCGCGTCATTGGCGTCACGCTCACGTTCATCTCGTGTCTCTTCCTCGTGCTCGCGAGCACGGGCTATTCGGCCGTGGGCTGCCAGATCTCGGGCAACCTGCTCTTCACGATCTACGCCAACCCGGCCACGGGACTCACCAAGCTCGGCTTTGCGTCCGACCAGGGCGCCGTCGTGCTCGCGTACTTGTTCATGCAGCTCCACATCTCGATCGCGTTCGCCGTGATCCTCCACCCGGCGTTCTACATCTTTGAGCGCATGGTGCTCGGCATGCACAAGAAGGCGATCGACGACATCGAGGCCATCCACTACGCCGCCGCGGACACGCCCGCCGACGAGATCAAGGCGCGCGCGTCCAAGGGCTCGGTCGTGTCCATGGCCGACATCGACAAGGAGCACGACAACGACGAGGACGAGGCCGCCGAGTACAAGGGCCACGAGCACAAGTACATCCCCATGCGGCTCGCGGTCATGGCGCTGCTCGTCGTGCTCTCGGTGTGGCTCAAGGACCACTTTCTCGACCTCACCGACTTTGTCGGCGCCTCGGCCATCTCGGTGAGCTGCATCACGCTGCCCATCGTGTTCTACTTCAAGAAGCTCTGGACGTCGATCCCCGTGTGGGAGAAGGTCGCCGGCTCGGTCGTGGTCGTCGTGTGCCTCGTGCTCGGCACGTACGTGGCCATCAAGACGGGCAAGAACCTCTTCGCGCCGGGCGCGCCCAACCCAAACGCGTTCCCGTTCTGCCACGCCGAGTTCCAGAACAAGGTCTACTACAACGCCACCGAGGCCGCGCTCAGCCTGTAGCGTCCGTAGACTTTTCGACGCTTAACGGTGGAAGCGGACGACGTACAGTAGTAAGTATTATTATATACACTTCTACTCAATAGACCTTGATTGCCTACAGTATTGCTCATTCGTACAACTACTGTAGTAGTAGTAGTAGTAGTAGTAAGAGTAGTATTTTAGTAGTAGCAGTAATGACATCCATCGCTTGATGCCGACGATACGTCTTACAAGATGTAGTCGCTCGCGAAGGCGTCCAGCAGGAACTTGGCGAGCAGTGTCGGCACGTGCTGGACGCCCTCGCACGCCGCGAGCCCCGTGGTGTCCACGCCGCGGATCCACTCGATCGTCGCGTTGAGCCACGCCTCCCACTCGTTCTCCGTGCTCAGCTTCGCCGTCGCGCTGCCCATGAGAATAGTCGACAGGCATCCGCTGGACGGCCGTGCGTCTTCATTCGCCTGCTTCTTAGCCGTGACGACGGTCTCGCCACTTGCGATCGCCGCGCAGAACCCACACGCCTCGCCCTTGTGCTTCGTGCACCACGTGAGCATCGCCGCCTGCAACGCCTTGAGCTCCTTGGCCGTGCGCTCGATCTGGAACGGCTGCGTGGGTCGCTCGACCGAGCTGAACGGGCGGCGTGTATTCGTGGAGATCTCTGTGTCGCGCACGCGCACGAGGACCACGAAGCACGGCCTCGCGTCCCAGTTCTCGGACGTGCCGTTGAACTCGACGCCTTCGACGTGACGCAGGAAGCGGAGGCTGTTGCTCACCGGCGCCGGCGTGCTCGGCAGCGCCGCGGTGGCGTTGGTGGCCACGTGTGTCGGCCCGATGGCCGCGACGGACGTTGCCATGGTATGCTGGTGTGGATGTGAAGTCGGTGGGCTTGGGCGCGAGTCGAACTGTAGTTCCACATTCCGCCTCGCGTCCTCTACGGTGCAGTGCGTGCAACTGAGACGCCAGAGCGGTACCGACCAGGTCTCGAGTCCGTCCGCGAATGGCCCGTGAACTGCCACACTATGGATTCGTCAGTCCTGGGGTGAGGACGCTGCTCTATTTTCGGAGAGCTTGCCTGACCAAGGTATGGCTCTTCGATAATACAACGTAGCAGGATATGGCGCAGCACAACTGGCGCAGCGCGCTACACTATCTACTTCCTTCGCTATATGGTTTCTGGACTTGTCGTCGCTATATCTTGATCACTTCGCTTGCACAGCTCGTCGTTTCCCGACCGGTACATCATTTCCTATCTTCGCTCCAACGCTCTAGAGCAGAATGTCGCTCGCAAACTCGTTGAGCAGGAACTTGGCGAGCAGCGCCGGCACGTGCTGAACGCCCTCGCACTCGTCGAGCCCCGTGACGTCCATCGTGCGGACCCGCTCGATGGTCGCGTTGAGCCACGTCTCCCACTCCTCCTCCGAGCTCAGCTTGGTGGCGCCGCCCTTGAAGATGGACGACAAGAGCCCCCCGCTGGACGGCGACGCGTCCTCGTTGGCCTCCTTCTTGGCCGTCGCGACGGCCTCGCCACTCGCGATGGGCGCGCAGAACGCGCACGCCGTCGGCTGCTTGTCGTCGGCGTCCTTGTGCTTGGAGCACCACTTGAGCATCGCCGCCTGCAGCTCATTGAGCTCCTTGGTCGTGCGCTCGATCTGGAACGGCTCCGCGGGCCTCTCGACCGATGCGAGCTTGGCGTGGAGCGCGTCCCATCCCTTGGCCGCGATCTCCTTGTCCTGCACGCTCACGAGAAGCACGAAGCACGTCTTGGCGTCCCAGTTCTCGGACGTGCCGTTGAACTCGACGCCCTCGACGTGGCGCAGGAAGCGGAGGCTGTCGCTGATGGGCGTCTCGGTCGTCTGGTGGTCGACATTTGTTGCCATGGTGAGGAGAAGAAGGTGGTGGTGGTGGTGGTTTCGCTTGAGGGGGAGTTGGAGAATGAGACCTCTAGCGTCCATGCAGTCGAGCGACTTGCATGGACGAAGCATCTCCCATTCATGGTTTAAAACTTCCTTCTTTGACACAGACGGATCAAACGCAGATTCCTTTCTTCACGCGCGGGGCGTGCGTTTGACAGAGATCTTTCCATAGCTGCATAATGCAGCCAGCGTCCCACGGGAGGAAGAAAGGAGGGATGAGACGGTCGCATCTTGAACGATACAACTGAACCCACAGCCAGCGAGTGAACCCATCGACTCGATCGAGGGTGCGGGTCGCATCGTTCAATGCGTTTGCGGACGGTACTGGACACAGACGCCATGGGTTCGGTTCGAAGCGTCACGGCGGCATCCCGCAGAGTTGTGTGGAACGGGTGCAAAGGATCCGTTTGCAGTGGAGCGTGAAGGTGTGTGTGCGCCACGCACCTCGATTATTGTTAGGAGAAAATGGACTCGAATGGAGCATTTGCGCAAAAGGTGATAAATTACAACTTACATAATGTGCGAATATTGAGGGATTCAAGCGAGGAGCGAGGCTTCTCGGCCACTTGGACGCAAGCAAAATCGCTAGTGAGCGCCACTGGTATGGTGTCCTCCTTACCGATATTCTACAGCTCTTGGCGATGCCCTTCATGAGAAATGGGGGACCATTCCTGGGGCCCAGAATCCTTGTATTATCACCTATTTTATTACCTTCTTTTATTATCTCAGTGAGTGTTCACTCAGATCTGGATCCAAATCTGAGTGCGTTGAATCAGAGGGTCACACTGGATGTTCTGTGAGTCAGTTCTGTCACCGACTGTGACAGAACTTCTGTTACACGTCACACGAGTGTGACACGACGGAACACCATGTGGTAATGAGGCCATTCCGGTACATATTCGGATATTACTTGTATTATATCACCCACTGGCCAAAACCCCATTGCCCAGGGAGTCTTTGGGGGGGGGGGGGGGGGGG